>OZ025190.1:12271103-12456103 GCA_964019065.1 Catostylus mosaicus | reverse complement strand
CACCCCAACCAGAACAACAAAAGGTCTGTATTCAAGAGTATCTGGTCTGTATTTAAGGGTAGCTGGTCTGTACTCATGAGCATCGTCTCTGGATACACTTACTTTTGCTCGATCTTTGTCAATGTTTCTTTACAAATTTGTAACATAAATCATTCACGAATTAGGAAATATAAGATAAAATCATATACAAAATGTAATGCGATTACATTATTGAAAGTGTTTCTTTTTAATGGGATTGATTATTTTCAACTTAAGAGCATTAGAGGCAAGTTTGGTTGACAATCGAAGTGGAAATAGAAGAAAACGTGGTAATCTATGGATGTCGTTTATTGATTCGGAGAATCCACATGAGAGAGAACGGAAAGAAGGCGTTCCGGTTGGACTTAAAAACATTGGTAATACATGTTGGTTTAGTGCTGTTATTCAGGTGATTAAACTCGCTTTTGATTGTTTGTTTTTGAATAGGATTTGGATGTTGTGACGTTGTTGATACAAACAAAATTATACAATGTAAATAAATACCAAAATACCTTAATTCATAAAATATAAACTAATAAGGATCTTAAAAATCTTACAATTGTTTTAATTTTTGAATTTGGGAGGAAGGGTCAAAGCAAATCTTCTATTATAAACTGTAATAATGAGAGGAAGGTCAACGGCACACAGTCATGAGGAAGGAAAAGACAGAGCTACTTGGAGGGACTGGATGTGGGGCGGTGGAGGTGTTACGGCAGGCGAGTGACTGGTGTTGTTTCAAACGCATGGTAGCCAATATCAGTCCCTGAAAGAGCTTCTGAAGTAGAAGAATTCATAGGGGCCAGCATTTCTAGCTTAAAAACATATTGCTCTTTCAATAATTCAAGGCAACTTGAAAAAATCCCCCTAAGCACTGTCTGATTCAATGATTTTTTTCATTCTAAAATCATTATCAAAACACATAAGGCGAATTTCTTTGCCGTTGATCCCGTGACTTGCAAATCCTCTATTACAATAGTTTTGGTGAATTCTGCAATGTCGAACCTTTTTAATTCAAGGTAAAAAACTTATTCTTTATCTTACTTGATTTGATTTTAGTCTCTGTTCCATCTTCCAAAATTTCGTAACCTTGTTCTAAACTGTGGATTATCAGAAGATGTTGAGAACCTTAAGGTGGGTCTTTTTATTATTTTGAGAATCATTCTTAATAAAGCTCAGCTATTCTCTACTAATAAGCATGCGTTGTACAGTTTCAAGTGTTCAGTCTAATACACATCACGTTTGGTATTAAATTAACAATGCAGATAGTCCTATGAAGTGACCATCGGAATAATTTTCCTTAAATTGTTCCAGAACCGTTGTAAATTGGGTCACACTTCAATCTTGCAAATGTGTTGATAACTAAAGCAGACATTTTTCAGCTATGTGTTTGGTATTCACGTTTTTCAAGTACTAAATATATTTGCTTCATTTATGGATGATGAAGTAACTGTTTATCTGATTATTGAAATCAATGTATTTGTACAATCAAAGTACCGCGATTGTACAAAAAAAAGTATTAAATAGTTTGGTATTCTTCACCTTCCAGATAAAGTATGACTTGTTTGGCATTGAAAATAAGTTGAAATGTAATGTTTGAACCTACCAAACGTAAATATAGGTATACTAGTATAATGATACAGTCAAAATAAGTCGATAAAAATACACAAATAGAGCGAGATACACCTTAGATTAGACTTGGATTAGAGAAAGTTTTAATTCATATTTTTTCAAACTTGTTGGCTGTTGACAGCAACAATTTAATCAATGTACTTTTGATTTATGTTTTGAAGGATTTTTCTTATGGTCATGTTGTATACAGTATAATTACATGGTACAATCTTCAAGGTTTATGTTTACAATAAGTATGTGGATTTTTCACTAAGAAATCTTCAGGCACTCCATTATTTCTTTTTCTGCAGGATCAGCCAAGATTAGCATTCTTGCTAGAGCTACAAAAACTTTTCTCATTGCTCCTTCACAGCAAAAGGAAGTACGTCGACCCTGCTAAAGCCATTGAGGTTTGTTTCATACAAATTTGAATGAAATTTTATAATCATTTGCTGAAACTTGGAATATAGATAGTGCTTTTTTATAGATAGTACTTTTGGCGCACTAACTTATTTTCAAGCGTTTTAAGCAATATTCCAGCACTATAAAGAATGCCTGAATGTTTCTGTGATGCTACCAAGTTTATATAATTAATTGTTTGATAGATTAATGGACATTTTTATTTGTATTTTTATGCATTTATTATTGATTTAGATACTTGAAGATGCTTTTAGAGGAAATGGAAAAGAAAACGCCGGAGATCAACAGGTAATAGAATTACCTTTATTGCCATTTATACGAGCTTCCTTTTTCTCATTTTGTTCGTCATTCCAATTCAATGTTTCTGTTTTTACTTAGTAAAAGCTCAAGTATTTTGCCGAATTTTGTTAAAATGATTTACTAAAAAGTATTGTCAATAGGCAGAAAATGTGCTTAAGAGTATTGTTTATCTAATTATCAGCATTTATTTAGATGATTTAAATAACATGAACATAATATGAGCCCCAGCCTCATTTGTGTCCCAGCCTCACTTGCCCCAAAGCCTCTTTTCAGACCAGGCCTCTTTTTAGCTCCACCACCTTTTGTGCCCAGGCCCTTTTTGAGCTTGCTACTATAGCTGCTGATTTGAAAGAAATGTATTGGAATCCCAGGAGCACATCGACCGAAAATAAATTGACTAAGATCTTTTCTTATATATTTTCATTTGCCTTTTGGTTTACGCACGACATTTTAGGCTGTAGAAAATTAAGAATTTAATCTTCAGTAAGATAATTTTGGAATTCGGTTTTTTCGTTTGATTTTAATTTAATTTTTATTGAATTTGAATAGGATGTGAGTGAATTTACTCATGTATTATTGGATTGGTTAGAAGATGCTTTTAAAGCTCATCCTAATAGGTTTGTTGTTAGTTTTGAATGTAAAAAATAACATGTATATCATTAATGTTTTTCCTTTTTTTAATAACTGTTTTCGTTTTAAATTTCCGTCACAGTTTGATTGACTCTTGCATTTACTTGATCTTGTAGAAATTCTCAGGTTGGGTCGCTGAAATGCATTTTAACGACCTTAGGCTATTTTTCGTGTCTTTATTTTTTTGTGTAGACATTGCAAATCGTTAATGATAAACAGTTTATCACAGAGCCGAAAGGGCAACGATATTTTGTTGCATGAGAAGTTGAAGTAGCAACGGTTAATCAGGAACGGTTTAACGAAAATGGGAAAAGGAAAGAAAAACGAAGGATCGTGAAGGAGAGAAAAGTGTTTAATTGTTAACGATACTAGTTTAACAATAACTATTGTTTTGAATTGTTTTGAACGAAGATGTGACAAAAGCTGCCAGTATTTGTTTCAGCTAAATGTTGTTTGTGAGTAGATCTTAGCATGTTTTGTTGCGTCATGTTGATTTCATTTTTGCAGTTCAGCAGCAAGAAATCCAATCGCAGAATTGTTTTATGGTCGATATACTGTCAATGGATGTTATAATGGTTAGTGAATTTATTTATTATTTTGTTATGATAGATATAAGGATAAATATATTATAATTGTTTGATAATGGACTGAGGCATAAAGATTGTTGATATTTGATTCAACTGCTTGACAACTTGTTTTTTGTTTGACAGGAAAGGAAGTGAAAAACGAAGAGAAATTTGGTTCATTGCCTCTTCATGTTCGAGGTCATGATCATATTTATGATGGACTTGATGATTCAATGGTGAACAATCAAATTAAGACGATTGATCAAGATTCATCAGCGAATTCAACACAAGAGGTAGAATCATTATTATTCATTATATTTTTATTATTCATAAAATCATTATTCATAATTTATATAATAAACTATAATAATTTCTATATTAGAATTATTACTAATCGTAGATTTTTGCTAATTGCAGAATAATAATTGATCATGGTATCAACAATAATTGTTAATCATTAATGTTCGTTGAAAGTCGCCGCTGGTGATTTATATTTATATTTATTTGCCCAATGGTAATATTATCATAAACATTTCTCAATATATTTATAAAATGTGATAAATCAACATACTTTGTCATAATGAGTATGAAATTGAAGTGATTTAAAACTAATTCCTTTTCTTAAGCACTGGTTCACTCATCTTCCTGCGATTCTCACATTTGAATTGTCACGATTTATCTTCAATCATCAATTTTCTAAAGCTGAGAAGATCCACGATCCTTTTCATATCGAACAAATTATCTATTTGGCGAGGTAATTCGACTTTATCTTGTTTTTTTTTCGTAAGTCATTGCTTAACTCATTGCCTCCTGATGCCATTTGAAACTCACAGACAGATAACTGTGGATGCAAATGTTGCAGGGGGGTACATAGATACAGGAAATATCAATGTTTCGGTAAACTTGCCGTGGATGTTGTCTGATCAACTTTGCAAATCTTGACAACATTACCCCCAGGTTTTTCTTTGATTTGCAGTAACTTATACTGCGCCATATGGCATCTGTAGGGGGCTATGAGTTAAAGAATCACTCAATTGGACTCTCTAACCCAGCAGTAGCAAATGTGTGCTGATTAGGCAAAGCCGTTACGCGCGCCATTTTCCTTTTCCCTGGTTTGCAATTTGCAACTGGTTTCCGTTCTGCTTTAAACTCAAGTCATTTTCTAACTTTTATTATCTTGTGAGTGGTGGAGAAAAGAAGAGTTTCACAGCATTCTAAATTATATTTTAAAATGTAGGCATTAAAGATGCGAAAGTCATTTTAAACCAGATTTTCCATCTAAGATACATGGAACATAACAAGGAACTGACGAGAGAAAAACGAAGATTGGTTGATGGAGCAAAAAAGAAAAGAAGAGAACTTTTAACAAAATTAGAAAAGTAAGAACATTTTTAAAAAGCAAAGTAGTCGTATATCATTTTTATTGTTTTTTGGTAGCACATTTAACACACCTATGTCAGTCACACATCTACTAAAAAAAGGACATCAATCGAGATTAAATCTTCGAAGCCCATTTCAAAGTAGATCGGCATCTTTTTTGAAATTTGCATGTTTTCAAAGGCATGCGATGAAAAAGATATAAATTTACAAAACTCCATTTTGATCTTTGGTTTTTTTTGTTCTGCCTATTTCAATGAGAAACATGAAATAAATGAGAAAATCAACTTTATTTTAAAAGCAGAATAGGTTAATGTACGATGTGATGTTTTAACTTTCATTCTTGAAGTATTCTGTTTACCCCAAACTGTTAAACTACTTTAAATTATTTTACATAGGTACCTCTGTTTTGGATTGGGATCAAAAAGGAACTCGATCATGACAACTTTGGATGCAACTTTAGAGTTTATTCGCCGGGGACTCAATGAAAAAGATGTCGAAACACCGATGACAATTTCTCCAAGTTCGTCTCCCAGTTCAAGTATGATGCAAGAATCGACGGATTCCCTTTTGGCAGCAGCTGAAAACATCGAAGGACCATCGCCCAAAAATATGACCTCAGAAGAAGGCAATCTGATGATGGATTGTTTACAAAGATGGCGAACTGAAGTTGAAAAGGAAACTGAAAGTAAATTCATTTTATGATAAAATTTCTTAATTTTCCTATGAGAAAGTCTGCTCATGTGAAATTCAAAGTAAAACTTTACAACATGGTTATATTCCTAGAAAATAATCAAAAAAAAGATAGGGATGTTGATTCATCCGATGCTCTATCTGTTTTTTCAGAGAATGATTCATTTAAATTTCGCATATCAAGAAGGCCTTAGGAGAATAGAGAAATAAAACCCAATTTGGTGTCGTAGAAATTGAAAATTTTCCAAAATCTTGCATGATACTATTTCAAATGGTCTTTCACCAATTTTCATGTACTTTGTGTTATTTTTCACGCTATTCCTTTACTTTTCTTGTTTCTTGTTCTTTATGCTCAACCCTTCACATTTAATCTTATTAGCTCTGAGAAGAGGAATTGAGTATATTGATCGAGAAGTGAAACATGCTTATGATGAAGATGTCTTAACACAGGTAATTCATTTTCCTTCAATTTTGTTAGCTCTGCAAACAATTCCTACTTTTAATTTCTTCTTCTCCTAGGTAAATGTGGAGTTAAACAGGACTGTTTTTAATGTTTGTCATTATGATTAACCTTCTCCTATTCTTTATCTGCTTCTATTGGTTTTTAACTGACTTTGTAGGGACACCGCATCAGATTTTTTTCATTTCTAACTCCCAAAGATTCTTTTTCAGGGCATGCTGCATTTTTCTATCATCACAAAGCTTACCATCTCATTTACGATCTTCCTCATACTTATTTGCTTGATATCCCTTGCTAAGGAAAAATTCTCAATTACAGCGGCAGTGTTTCAAAGTTATAGGGGCTTACGTTGGGAAAGAACTACATTCCAGAAAGGACCTCTTTTTCATGGGGGGGGGGGGGACTTTTAAGAATTTGAGCACCTTTCCAAAATTTGAGGGCTCTTGCCTCAGATCCCCCCCCCCACTCAAATCAAATTTCCCTACTCTTTCATAAGCGAGCTGTTTCATAAGTGTTAATTAGTACTGCTTATCAGCTGCTTAATTTACAAATTCATTTCTTTGCATTGATTTCATCATTTACTTATTTCATCATGAATTGATCAACATATTCATTTATTTTCTATTTTAAAGGTTCCTTACAGACTTCATGCTATTCTGGTTCACGAAGGACAAGCTAGTGGTGGTCATTATTGGTCGTACATTTTCGATTCTTCAAAAAAACTGTGGAGAAAATTCAACGATATAACTGTAACGGAAACAACATGGGATGAGGTTCAGCGTGAGTCAGTTGGTGGATATCGAAATACGAGTGCATATTGTCTGGTTTACGTTGATGCGCGTCGAAATGATTTATTTGAACTTGATGCCATGGAGGAGGAGATGCCCCGCAGTGTACAGGCATATGTTGAGTTAGATAATGATAAATTCACAAAAGAAATCGAAGACTGGGATGCGAAGCAAAGACGTATGGATGTCACCACAGATGAAGGTCAGGATTTTGCTTAATTTCTTTCTAATTAATGATTGAATCAATTTCTAAATCATAACTTACATTTTTCTCCGTATGTTTATTAACATGCCTTTTTCAATTATATTGTCTTTGCATCAATACGTTTATGGGTTGAATTTTAGTCTCCATTTATTCTTCTAACTATTCAATTTTATTCATTACACTCCCAAGTTAGATTATTTTAATATCTTCAGATCTCTGTCCTTGTATATTTATCAACTTTATTGGTATATATTTTCGTTGATTATATGCAGTGTTGTTTCATAAACAGTGGTCTATTCAATTTACTGTTTTATATGTAAAGTATATAACTATTATTTTACTACTTTTTATTCATGGTTTTATTATCAATTTAACAGCTGATGCTGGTAGCAAAGAAGAGGCTACTTCTGTAATGAATGCGAGACAAATGATGACGCAATCAAATGAACCATCTTTAGATGATCAATTGAACTCAATTTTTGCAAATCAATGTGCTAGAATTGCAAATTTAAAATCAAACAAAGAAACCTCAAATTTTTGCGCGAGATTGGAAAGTATTTTCACTTATTTATACGAATCTAAAGCGCCAAACCACATTGTATATCATGGATTTTTGGAATATTTTATTGAAGCTGTACTTAATCAGGGTGAAAGGTAATTTTTTCATATTTTATATCTTTTCTTTGTGCTTTTAGGATTCTTTTATGTTTGCTTTGCTTTTCCTAGATTTATGAAGTTTTGAAAATATTAACATTTGCGTAATGAAGGAAAGACAGGAATTTTAGCGACGAGTTTTCGGGTTTTTGTTATCTTATCAATGAATGGTTGTCTCTTTGTCACGCAGAGGGGAATACTTAGTTGCTGAACTATTTTCTGATAATATTACCAGAATCCTCCATTTTATTCCATCGATTTTTCTCACACTTTTTGAAGTGTTTTCACTTACTTACATTTCCTGCTCACTTTGAACTTGTTTTTCGTTTCCCTCAGTTAATTTTTCTCTATTTTACTTTTCTATTTTATTTTAATTTTTCTCTATTTTTTCTTTTTCATTCAGGATGGCGTTATTACAACGTCATGCAAAATGGAAACTTAAAAAGATAGAAGAGGATAAATTGAAGAATGAAGAGTTTTTGGTTTGTATTTTGTTCTTTTTTCGTTTCTATGATCAACTTTATGATTCTCTCAATTGGTTATTTATTTTTACACTCATCCTATCCTCTATTCATTCGTATTTTCGTAACATGCTATTTCAATACGCTTTTGCTTTCTCTAACTTCTGTTTTTGCACAACTTCGGATCTCAGCGTGGCTTTGATGTTTACACTATTTTGCGAATGAAATCAAAGCGACTTTGAACTCCTGAGTCGTTCGAAATTAGATCTTAGAACTACTTAAGCATGGATTTTCCAATGATTACAAGATTTTTACGCGTTCGAATTGTTCATGATACGGTATATTTATTTCGCTACCTTGCATGTTTTTGGTTGATTCTCTAGAGTGAAATTATTCTTTGGATTATTTTTCACGTTGTAGAAATGGAAGCAATGTTATAAGACATATCTTAAATGTGGCGCATGTTTTGTCGCTGGTCTTGAGGCACTCAATGAAAAAAGGTAACAGTTTAAAAAATCACATATTGATTTTATGTTTGTGTAATTAATGCTTTTATTTTCATTATGATGATGTTTCATCGTGATGTGATTTTTTGCATACGTTATTTGCTGCGAAGAAGGCAGCTCTAACTCAGTTAATGCTTCATCTCGTCAATTTGTTTTCATCCTCTGATGAGAGAATGTATTTATTAAAATAATTTCGACTTAGAATTGCTGTTCTTAAAAGTAACATGTACATTATTGATACAACTTTGTAATGATCACGTGATTCACAAGAAATTTGTGTGCAAACGTTAAATAGCAAGAATATCTCGCTTTTTAAACCCATTCTTCTTTATTTATTAGGTATAGAGAGGGTCTTGCTTGCTTTTTCCATGCTTTAGAAATCAACAAGCAGCTTTTGAAAGCAGAAAACAAACCAGCTCATATGGAAAATCAAATTATTGCAGATTTTAGGAGAAAGTGTTTAGAGGTGAGTAATAGTGTGTATATTGGCTTATATCAACTTGTTTTTCATGTATATTACAATTAATTTTTTTCGTGTACATAGTAGGCTTTAATAAGCTTGCTTTCTAGCTGTAATTGTTAACACCTTTTACTATGAATGAATGAATTTTATTGTTATTACATTATATTTATTGTTTATGCAAATTTATGCTTCCCCTTTTTGCAATTAAACATTTCGCAGTGTCTCCTTCCTTCGAGGGTTTATTCAGCCGGTCCAAGAATTCTGCACAAATGCGATGATCGAATCATCTATGCCTCATAAACATGATTTCTTCTCTTTTTACAGCACGTGAACAATGAAGCTTGTAAATTATTCGAAAGTGCCAACCTATTTGATGTCGAGGAAGGATGTACCCTTATGAAGGAGCTTGTCATACCCAGCTTACCGAGTATTTCCGAAACTGAATACGAGGCTGATATTTTGGTGGCGGAGAGTTTGCGAGGCAGATGGTGCACATATGTTGGCCTACCAGACATTGAAGGTATTCATTTTGTATCTTTGAATGTTGAATGTGCAGAAGCAAAATGTGACGACTGCATTGTTAAGGTTATGATTGATAATGTCTTGAAAAAGATGACAAATAAGCGAAAGAGTGAATGAGGAAATAATGAAAACAGTTAATGAAGAAATGAGTGAATTGATGCATGAAGTGATGAATAAACGATTGATCGGGTGATTGAAACACTGAATTAATATTTAAATGAATGAATGAGTATGTACGTAATTATGGAAAGAACAAATCGATACTGGAAGGCGTTAATAAATAAATCAATTCTTAAAATGTATCTGTAAGTCATTCAATGGGTTAGGTAATCAATCAATCAATTAAACAATCAATCAATCAATCAATCAATCAATCAATCAATCAATCAGTCAATCATCGAGTCAATCAGTCAATCAATCAATCAACCGATCAATCTGTCATCAATCATCATGAATAATGAATTTAAGTATAATGGATAAAATATTCAGAATATTTTCAAATAAAGTGAGTGAGAGAATAGAAAAAATGTGATATAAATTAGATAAAGATAAAGAAAGAGTTAATAGATTAAAAAATGCAGGAATCAATTATGCATAACAACAATAAATTAATGACAATCAGTTATAAATGAATAAGTACTCTCTTGTGTTTGCATTTATATTTATCTAATAATTTCAATTGGACTTCTATCTTAGTAAATGATTTTTTCACTTTGATTCTTAATTTTAGGAAGAAAAAATGAACTTTTAGAAGAAGTTATTATGGGTTTGGTTGACAGCAGTATTAAAGTATCAGTGAAGTTTCCTTCTTTAAAAGGGCCATTATCTGGTATTGATCTGTTAAAAAGATACAAGTATTTATTGGAACATAATGAAGATGAAAATGAACCTGACGGATGAGGTATATAGCCACGGAAATAAAGTATAAGATTATTATGATATCCAGTATGATCTATTTTTATGTTAATCATTATCTTTTGATTTGTATTATTTGTTTTTGTTGTGACGTAATATAACGTACTGTATGATGTCAAGTAACAAAATTTAATATTTTAGAATGTTATATTATATTATAAAATTTTATTTCATGCTATATAACTTCGTGCAATATCTAACCACATAATCTTTTATAATCTAATGTGTATATTGCATTGCTTTCTTGAACAAATTCCCTGCTGATTCATTTCAATGCGTTTTGTTGCATAGTTGATAGTTTGCGCTGTATTTTCATCACCTTTTTCCAATTCTCTGGACCTCCTTTTACGATGCCCTGGCAAGACTTCAATTCTCAATTCTATTACAATACCGTTTCGTTTGTTATACTCAGTGTTGTGGAGTTCCTTAACTCGAGGCACCTGCTTTAGATATTTTCTCCAAAATCCACGATTAGAAATCTTCAAGTCATTGTAGAATATTATGTTTTTTTCTTCCAGTTCATATGAGTGACCTTGCATTTCAACGAATGATTACGACGCATTTTTTTCGATATGGAGCCAATCAAAGTAGCCCGAATAAGACTGGAACGTCTGCGAAGCATTGCTCCATCGAAGGGACCTTTCTTCATTTTTTTCTGTACAAACAGGCAACCAAAGGCACGATGAAAGAAGCGAAGCGAAGTCTCTGAGAGACGAAAAATGAGAAAGTTACATGAGAAGAACTTGTCATTGTAAACATAATAGATCTGTCATTTTGCTTAAGCTAATTTTGACTAGATTTAGACCACTAAACTTGTTGGTAGGCTGTTGTTGAAAGAACAATCTTGCTTTTGAGACCCCTGGAAATTTGCTTATATCATAATGAGCAAAATAAAAAATCTGCAATGTTCAAAATATTGCCATGGTCAAAAGTGTAGCTCCTAATATTCTTGGTTTAAATTTTAAATTAAATAATCACGAAGAATCAGCTCTTTCCTTTTCACGAATAATTCATTTTAACACCAGGAATATTTTATTATCGTTTGCCGTTTAGTTACAGAAGTTAATTTTTTAAATTTCATAAAATTATTGTATTTTTTGGCTTTTTTATAAGCTGGTTTGATGGGAATACCATTTTTCTTCTGACACTCAATATTATATTTAATCTTTTAGTTTTTTAGTCTAAACACATTTTTGAATGATCTTAAGTGAAGCAAAGGTAAAGTTCTCATCCATTTGAAGAGATGAAGGTGCCCAGAAATCCACATTTAAGACCTGCGAAAAAGAGACCCTTTTTCAACGATGGGTTTGGCTAAAGTCGATTCTTAATTTTCACCAACTTTGAGATTTAATGTTTTGCCATCGTATAACCTGATAAAATGTACATTCAAAACATGAAGTACTGATAAACTAATGAAACATGTAATTGTTAATAGAAATAATTTAAACAAATTAAAAATGACAAGGCATTTCCTCAAATGGAGTTAAGAATTAACAAAGTTTTCGCTAAAAATTCTCTGTTATAATTTTTTGGTGTTAAACTTGCTGATTGGTATGTTTTTGCGATCTTTATCAATCCTCTTGTTATTCTTTTGCGTTCCATAAATGACCCATAACTCCGTTTTGCTACATTTGAGATGAAATAATAATAATTTATAACCTTTAATAAAAAGGGTATTTTTCTTTTTATTTTTCAAAAGGAATTGTGTAAGATGTAAATAGGAAGAAAGTGTTTTAAAGTATGATAATATGAAGTATTTATCATTTTCTATCCTTGTTTGTTTGTTGGTTCTTACATTAAAATTGTATTTTATTTGATCTTTTTATGACTGATTTACATTTCTTCATTCAATCCGATTTTCCTTTATTCACCAGGGGAAACAAGGGTCAGAGGGGTGCAGGGGGGCTGTAGCCGCCCCGTCAGGAAGTGTCAGCCTCCCGTCGAAGAAAATTTTTACGCCTGTCGGGGAATTTTTAACGGAGAATTGTGTTCTTATGCACAGAAAGATACCTATATTCTGTTATTTAGCCCCCTGTCGGGCAAATCCTGGTGTCACCCTCGAGGGAAATCCAAGGGTAGACATTGAAAGAGGCTCAATGATTGAACCATTTTCTGCTCACATAGAATGCAATTCTCTGCGCCAAAAAGCCCCCTTCTATCTTCAAGTTGATTCCCCTCTTGACCCCCTTACCATCATATAAAGTTCCCGGATGTTGCTTGAATTCCGTGTCAGGTTATAGGCAAACAATAGAAAAAAATGGCGACCAAACATGGATCCGTGGAAGTTGTTTCCTCGGACGGATTACCACCAGGTTTGGTTATAATTTCCGATGAATCGGTACCAATTCAACTTCATACTCAACTAAGAACCAGCAGAAGTATAGCAAATGTAACAGGTATTGAAAATGACAAGGAAATTAGTGATGAAGTTGGATGTGATGATGTGGATTTTGGCGTTGAAGACCATACCGCTTCAATGGTTCAGAATTTCTCGCAAATTGGCGGACATTTGGAAGAATCAGGGCGCGTTGATAATCTTACAGTTGTTCGGTGGTAAGGCAACTCAAATACCCAGAACAAATTCAATTTCATTATCTGGATAATCTCCCTCTTTTAAACAAGAAATGTAGCAAACATATCCCTAACATCCAATGAACCAACTCCACGCTATGATGTTATTTTCTCAGCATGCTTCTTAGGCCATTTTCATCTGTTGTTTTTGTGAAAGGAATTGTTTACTTGTGTATTTTTGCATACTAGGTATTAACATAGGGAGAAAATTGTATGGCATTTTCTGATTCTTAAAAGAAGAGCCGCTTTTCTCAACAATAATATGATATTGTTAGGTAATGTGGTTCGAAAATTTGGTAAAAATCTTGCTAGGCCTAACTTATCCAATTCTTTTTTTTTTGGAAGCCCCTGGCCTAAACGCAGTAAATTGATACAATTTGAGACCTCATGGATTGAAACTAGATTGTAATTTAAAGTTTTTCCCAAAATCTGAAGGGCATGGTCAGACCCTATCACTGCTGCCCCCTTGCCTTTTCCTCCTTACCCCCCAAAAGCCAGTCTGCAGAGCGTTGTGACTGCACGCACGCGAAATTTGAAGTGCACCTCAACAATTAGGCCTTCCACATAAGCATGGTATGGGTTTAGGCTCAATATAGCTTCACCTGGAGTTTGATACTAGGTAAAGCGGCTTGGTGCACCCGAGAGATACAGATGTGCCCTCCCTGCCACAGACTGGGCTCAAAAGTACATTCATTACTTGAGTTTTTCAAATTTAGTTCTCTACTGGGCATAAATTCATTTGGTTTTTAAGTTGTGGGAGGGCCCCTTGAAAAGCAATTTGCACTAATGGGCAGTCCAAATTCAATGGATAAGATTTTCATTTTGGAGATGGGTCGATATTTGCAACCACTTCATTTACAGAAAGTAGGACATTGTCTCAAAAGCCGTAGTGTTGGTTATATCAAAATATACAAGTCACAAATGTAGTAGATATAACAAAAGCATAAGTTATTTTGAATAAGGTGATTACTTCTTTGTTCATTCAATTAAAGTTTTAAGATCATTGATAGTATGAGCATGCTGCAAGAACTATGCCACAAAAAATTCTTAGAACCCTTAGCCTGAATGCTGGGAATGCAAGACATTGCATACACAAAAGTTGGGGTTAAATGTTAGTTTTCCAAAGGTTTAAATAAAGTAACTTCAAAGATGGTGGTGCCAATAAGGTTAATGTTTGCAATTAGGAATTGCTCCTAGTTTGTTGCTCAATGATATGTTTTTTGGTTAGTTTGTTGTAAATTCAATAAGAACTTAAGATCTATTTAATTGAATATTTGTCAAAAAAAGTTTTTTCGATCTATTTTGAACTTTTTCAAGGCTTCGTGAAATACTTGTAGAAGATGACTATGGAAAGGTCGACTGCAAAGTCTTGATTAGTTTGATACAAAAAGAATTTGGGAGCAGGAAGAGAAACACACGGTCAGATCTGAAACGAGCATTTCCAAAGGCATATTTGAGACGATCAGATCGCAACAGATGGTATTGTGGGATATCATTGAGATCTGATGAAGGCAAATCTGTCATCAGCATTAAAGACAGAGAATGGATTGATCAAGCTGTTGCTTGGTATGCGTTCATTTATAATGTTACAGATATTTAATAATCTTGTTATGATTATTCATAAAATCCTCTTAATGTTTTGAGCTATTGATACAGGAAGAAAGACCTCAAACCTTCAATCTTACATACCTTTCAACCTTTGAATACACACAATTTTTACTTCAGAGTTACCCATTTCAAAACGTCAAGGAAATGTACTTGCTTCATTCAGATATAGCTAAAAAGAAATAAATTTTAAAAAGGTCAAACGCAACTTTAATAGGCCTCATCATCAACCCTTTACCAATTTAGCTTCCTTGCCATTGTTATCCCCTCTCAAAACAGCTTTCAACATGCAACAATTTTTCAAAAGAAACGTTTCTAACTTCAACTTTTTTATTAAAAAGGCTTCACTCTGCAATGGAAGTAAACCCAAATGGAAAAGAAAGATGTTCAGATGTTCATCAAGCCTTAACTCAATATGTTGGTCAAGCAGCAGTCCACTTGGCAATATCTGCTGTGAAAATGGTTTTCCCAAGCATACCTCGGAAGACATTCTCAAGACTTGCATTCTATGTTGGTATAAGGTTCAAAGATCAGTCAATTGCAAATGCATCAGTCCAATCTGCCAGCACTAATTTGAATTCATTGAGTGACATTAAAACAGAATACAGTGATTCAGCTGCTAATAAACTCATACTTGCATGGTAATTCTAAATTTGTTTTATTTTTGTTTTCTGTTTCTTCTGTTTTTTATTTCTTCTAAGTCAAGTTTTTATTCAAATGATAATAAAGTGAGCAATGTTTATAACTTCAGCTAGTTTCTCAATTGATCTCAAGCTTTGCTACACTGAGCAAACATTGCTTGATATCATTTTGCATGACTCTAAATCAGTAACAAAATTGTTTATGTAAGTAGTGAAGCATGCTGTCCATCTATCTGATGCGCATTTTGTTTCATTTTACGTAGCATTGCTTACTACAGATTACCACAACAGCTTATTGTTTACTTACTCAGTCACTTCAAAGATCAACCCACCTTTTGCAACCATCACCCATCCTGTCCCACAATCTTTTCCAATCATTTATATTCATCTTAAGTTTTGTCCACCCCTTGGTTTCTTTGCATATCTCTGAACTTCTCTTTAGGAGAATGCCTTGCTCTTTGTTAACACAGAACAAGTGAAGGGAGCTGTTGCTGCATGCTTTCTGGTTTTGACTCATAAATGAGATTAAGATGCTGTTACCCATGTAAATGCACTATATTTGTATGACTTGGCACAGAAAAATTACAAAACCGCTTTTTTTACTGCAGTGCTCAGATATGCAGACTATTTTTAAGTGATCTAAAATGCTTTATTTGTTTTACAGGCTTCAACAAGTCCTCATTGCAGATGAATCAAGTAGAGAGAGAATCAAAACTATTTGTTTAATGATTAAAAAGAAATTTGGAAAAACAATTCCTCAAGCTAAAGTTGCAAGATTGATCAAGAAAATGTTTCCACATGTGATAGTTAAATTAAAAGGGTCAGTTTATGGTATAATTTGGGGTGTTCGAATTGACAGTGATTGTCACCCTGCTACGTCATGGTTACAAAAAGCTGTTTCATGGTACGCCATCTAATTGAATCAGAGATTTCTTTTTTATTATGCTTAATGTATTTTTGTTGCTTCAAGAAGAAACAAGAAGGTTTTGTTTGTTCTGTTAATTGATAGATTCAGGATGTAAGCATGTTTTCAATGTTGTGGATAATGATCACTTTAGGTCTGAAAATAGTTAGTTGTCACTTTATATTGTGGAGAAAAGATCATTTATAACAACAGGCATGGCCACCATTTCTTGCAGTTCATTGACCACACACTTCTTCAGTCACAGTTTGTTTGGTTTGTTCAACTATCTCGTCATCGCTTACCAATGAAATACCAATCATGTTATTCTTTTTCATTTCATGATTACTTTTTCTTTCAAAAATAGAAGATCAATCCATTTTATTTTGCATGCTTTGTTTCTTTTCCTTTTTTTAGGTTACGTGAAATTTATGAACCTGCTGAGCCTTCTTTTTGTGAACATGTTTCCTCCTTGTTTGAACTGCTTTCACACAAACTTGGTATTCAAAAGCATTCACACTGCATTTCTTTGCTACATGAAGCATTCCCTCACATCGAAATGAAAGAAATTCTTGACTGTCAGATGGTCTTTGGGGTCAAGTTGAAAAGCAATATTGAAGATGTGCAGTTTCCAGTATTTACTAATGAAGAGCAATCTCATAATGAAGATGTGATGCATTTTTTGGATAATTGTCCCATTGTAAATGAACAAAAATTCTTTGAAGAACCATCTATGGCTTACACCTCATCTGCTGGCCCAACTATGACATCATCAACATCAGGTAAACCATCTGTATAGTTTTATACTTAACCACGCAAGATATTCAAAGTAATGTTCAAGTAATGTTCAGAGCACTTCGAAGCAGGGTTGAACCCTGGCACCACAAACAAAGCTTAAACATCTTGTCTAATGTTTAGTTTCTCATGAAATAGTTTAGCTTTTAGAAAGGAAAATAGGATCAACTCTGATGTAGGAATGCTTTAATGTCAAAGTAAGTAATAAGTGATGTAGAAAATAATATATCATATAGAAAAACCTTATATGTGAAGCAATCATTGTAATAGAGATGAGAAACACACAGGGAGGGAACAGCCTGATTTTATAACAACTGGAACAAATTTGATCTTATAGTGAAATATGTTTTTTCATTTTTTTCTGCCATTATTTAATTGTTTAAAATGCTATTATAAAGATATTTAATGTAAATACTTTGGATTTATGAAAAACTTGAGAAATGACCTCATATTCTTTTACTGGTTACCCTGTGACTGTACCAAAAGGAAAATGGAAGCAATAAAATCTCATTTCATTTTAGGCCCAGGATTGGTCTCTTCTTCTGAAACACAAGTACAGGGTTTGTATTTTTCAACACCCTCTTTTCAATAGTCTAATGTGTGAATTTCTACACATTACAGACCCAAATAAATTTTCTATCATTCATTTTTATATGAAGTTTATTTTTCATAGTGAAATTGATCTGAAAAATTTTGTTGTTGAAATGAAATGAAGTGTAATCTTGAATTTGCTTTGTAGAAATTTTGTTCTAAGTTAACTTTGGATGTTTTCAATGTATTTCACTGCAAGTGGAAATAAATAATCTTTTCTTTTGCAGATTTGCAATCCAGATCAATGGATTCTAGAATGAGCAGTGTTGATGAAAGTTTACAAGCCTTTACTGCAACTATGAAAGATGAAATTTATAAAATCAACACCAAGGTCGCTAAAATTGATGAAAATGTTTCAAAAATGATGATGGACATTTGTGAGTTATTTAAACTTTTTTAACATTCATAAATTTTTGTATTTGGCCTCATCATCATCTTCATCATCATCATCATCATCATCATCATCATCATACTCATCATCATCATCATCATCATCATCATTGCCATTATCATCATCATCATCATCATCATCATCATCATTGCCATTATCATCATCATCATCATCATCATCATCATCATCATCATCATCATCATCATCATCATTGCCATTATCATCATCATCATCATCACCATCATCATCATCATCATCATCATCATCATCATCATCATCATCATCATCATCATCATCATCATCATCATCATCATCATCATCATCATCATCATCATCATCGCCATCACTTTCAACAATGCTTTGCATTTACCACTGTCCATTTTATATCATAAGAAATGCCCTTTTGTTTCAACTGATAATTTTTTCCTTTGTTCGTGTTTCCGTTTCCTTTCAAAAGTTCTTTCATCCGAGGGGTATTCTTATTTCTTTCATTATCTATTTGTCATATTTTGCTAACAGTTTTAAAAGCATTTAAAAAAGCGCTTTAGGCCTGAAAGAGCCCAAAGAATATTGCAATGACACAGAACAATCTCTTTTGATCGTAATATTTCCAAAATATCAAAGCACAATTTTCTTTTCGGTATCATCATCTTTATTTTAGTTTTGTCTGATGGATTTTCTTCATAAATCCGATGTTAACATTGTTTCTTTCATCTTTCTCCGTCTTAACATTTAAGTATTTCTAATTCTCTTTGTCAGTCACACCGTTATGTGCATTGTAATGCATTATAATGCTTCTTTGTTACATTTCCTTTTAAAACTTTACAATGCAATATCATCAGTTATGCGAATTTAACTACTATTTTCTGTCTCGACCCAAATGGTCTGTTTCTAAAAGGTTGAAGGGTTAAGTAATGTTTACACTACACAATTATTTTTGATTATTTCAAAATCGTTTCGATCCAGTTTAAGTATTATGATTTGTAAAACATTCTCCACAAAATGTTACGTTGTATCCCTTGATTCAATGTTCTTAGGAAATGAAATAGTCCAACATGGTGGCCATTGGAGGGGGCTGCTTCCTGCAATATTTTCGTTCTAAAATTTAACATCAACTCAATGTCTAGAGATTGTTGAGTATTAAATTGGTAAAATTTAAGGGGGTCTTTCTACCTTAATCCCCTAAAATGATTGGATAGTCAAAAACCTTTTGAAACATGTTCACAAAAACCCTAGTCAAAAACTAGTTATATTAGGAAATCAAAACAAGAATCTGTCTTGCTCAATACTCAATGAGTCTCACGCTAACAAACATTGATTATACAAACTCAGTAAGTTTAGCTACAATGGCACTGCACTCTCTCCCCACCCCCTCTATACAATGTTGTCATATGAAATGGGGATAGAGAAAATTGGGAACATGAGTTAGAAAAGTGAATCACGGATCTTGCTCATTCTTCATCCCAACACTGTTTGAGAGGGAAGGGGGACTATCTACGTGAAACATTGTTGTACAAAAAGGGGGGACTATCTACGTGAAATACGGCAATGAAGCGCAAACTATGAATTTGTGGCCAGTGAAAACGTACTTTTCCAACTTTTTCTGGTGGCCATTTTAGATTCTGGGGCTAGCATAAGGCTTTGAAACTTGTTGCCGACGTCATCATCATAGTTAATTACCATGACGTCATCATAAGTAGCCTTAACACCTACAACAGCAACCAGTGCTCCTGTGCAGTTACAGCCTGATGGTTGCATCATAGGTCAAGAATTGTTAAAGAATTGTACATTATCTGTGTCTTCCTTCTAATTGGCATGAAAATGAGCAAGTGAAAAGTATACATGAATACTTGAAAAGTAATGGAGTGAAAAGGAAATGAAAAGTAAATTTTTGGCCTTTTTTTGCTTCAAAGAGATTCTTTTTACCTGAGCCTTTTATTTTTTTATATTTTTATTCTTTTTATTAATCTATTTTTGTAAGGTGTTTAAGAAGTTTTTGGGAAAAGATAGTTTTTTACTTGTATATTGATGTATCCATTAATCTTCCCAAAGACATTGACCGCCCAACATTCAGGTCACACACACGAAGATTTAAAACAGATTGCACCTCTAATTTTTGCGGCTGTTAAAAAAGCTGAAAATAAACTTTAAGTATATAAATATTTGAAAAAATTTCATCTTAACGAGTACAGATTGCGCAAGTTTCTAAAAAAGTGTTTAATTCAGTTATTTTGTTTGAAATGCTTGAAGGTTTTAAGACATTCGGTAGATTTAGATTTGTTAATCTCTTAACCGTTTGTTTTTTGTTTACTTTAGCTCACGTTAAAGACGAAATAAACAAGTTAATAAATGACAATGTGAAATCGGCGCAACAGAAAGATTCTCTAATCATCCAACTTCAACAAACATTGATTATGTTATGCCAACAGCAGTTGCAGAAATTCATGCCTGATGGCCAAAGTTTCTCACAACAAACTTTGAAGAATATTTTACAGAAAGGATTGCTTAATCAAAGTCCAAATCAAGATTGCTAAATTTTGGACTAAAGTTGCCCCCATCACCCCCAATCCCGTCTAATTTGATGCAGTATATTTTGAAATCCACTTGTTTTCTAAGAAACTAAGGACTGTTCTGTAATCTCCCAGAATTTAAATGTGGAGAGGTTTACTATAAGAAATAGGCAGAATTTCCGATTTGGCAGCTACATATGTTTTAAAAAAAATCTTTAATACTAAAATAGTCATGATGGTTGATGTCTTGTCGAAAACCCTTCATAGAAACAAATAAAAATCTTCTATAAAAAGAATTTACTTTTCATGAATTAATGCGATCTCAATTTCTAAGCTCAATGCTATTTCGAAAGGGTGATTTGTAATAGTGTAAATTGTAATAGATTAGCAAAATTAATACTTTTTACATAAATAACAACATATATATCAAGACATTTAGTTGGATGCCTTTGCAGATATTATTTGTTACAAAATCATAGTATTCATTATAGATTTAGAAACAAAGATCATGGTTTGAATATGAAAACTATAAATATCCGGTGAAGAGTATTATCATTCCTTTTTAAATCATTGCTTAAAAGATAGAAGTTTCAATCCATGAAATCGTTTTTTGATGAAGGTGATTATTATTGGAACAAATGCAAAGAGATTCAATTACTTTTCAACTTGAACCTCAATGGTGCATCAAGAGCATAAGTGCATAGTGTAAAAGGGTCTTTACCCCCTTCCCCTCTCCCCCACGTCCAGTAAATTCCCAATTACTGGTTAAAGGACTTCTACGTAAGAAGCTGATATTTTGCCGTTCTTTACTCACAATCACCACCACAATAAACAATCTACTAGACGGCGGTGGCCTGGCAAAAAACCAACGCCAGATTTCAAGGCGCCAATAAATGCATTGTTTAAAAGTGATTTCGTTACTTAAAAGTAAAATTTGCAATGATTTTTAAAACTGTGCAAACAAATTTGATTCTTTAAATCACACATGATACTTTTATACCTTAAATTCGAATTTAATTTATGGAATTGGATTATGGCTAAACTGTATTTGTTTTGATAATTTTACAAATGGCCGCTATATTAAGCTGTTCATGAGTTCAAAAGGTTCGTGCGGCGAACGTAGACAATAAATAAAAGCAGTTACTACCCAAAACGCCAGTAAACAACATTATGTGTTGGGAGAATGAACAAATGATTTAGAAAAATGTACTGAGCAAACTAAATCAGGCCCGTTCATACAGGTAGATGTTTGGCTGTGAGACCTCCCAGGCGATTTTTGTTTCGATGTTAAAGTCCCACTACATTTGGCATTGACATATTATTGGCATTTTTTCCTTTTGAAGGTGCAAATGTACAAGTTTTTCTCCTAACCAAGTTTGGGACACTGTCCAGCAATGAATCTCTTTTAAGTACCATGATATTTCTTGTTACGTACTTCTACAATCTAACACAAGTAGCTTGACTTATGAGGAGCAACATGAAATCCATTGTCAGGCCTTACATTAGATGAGGCCATGGGAACACCAAAAGACCTATCACATCCTGCAAAGCTCAACGCTTGGAAGGAAAAATGGGCACATTGAAAACATGGAATTGCACAAAACTTTTTCATTCGACACTCATCAGAGTATAAAACTTTGGATAACGACCAAAGGAATATTCTCTTCAAATGCGATCTTCGATCAGTATCTGGTCATTTATTTGTATTTACGTTTTAGTCATTGTTAGTTCAGTTAACATTTCATGAAATCATAATAAAAAAATAATTACAGGGCGAACTAACAGCAATGAAGGAATGAAATTCTTGGTTTTTTGAAAAAACGTTTGGGCCACTTTTGATGACAGGGTTCACCCTGAAGCCTCCCCGAATTGTGTTTAAGCATAACCCCTTGCCAAAGTTGAATAAGAATTGTTTTTTTGTAAGGAGAATAAGCAGCAACTTTGCAAAGAAATGTTGGAAACAAAATTGGAAAGGCTTGACCGTTGTAAATTGTTACCAAACTCATGTGACCTTACTTTTACCGTTATTTCAAGCACAGTTAAGCAAAGATCAAAAGAACGAAAGGATAGCTTAAATCGTTCTAATCCAAACTGATCTCATTCGTTATTGTTCATATAACATATGTTTATTATTATATATGTAAATTATATTCACCGATTTCAAGTTTTGTTTATTCTTGTTTAGATAATTCATAGAATAGAACAACATGATCGCACAATGTTTTTGCTTCTTTTTTTAAATCATGCATTGATTTGCCTTGCCTCCGGCCCTCTCTTCCAATTCTCATAATTTAAGCCTTCCTGGTCATCCAAATCTCCATCACCCATGTTATAATTCTTTAAGGGTTTTGCATTGCTGCTTATAAACATTGGCAACTTGCTCCGGGGCGTTTCAAGCCCACAAGAAAAGGGTCTTTCAGCACACATTTTTCTCATCTTGTGAAATTTGATAGATTTAAGTAAATTTTGATGTTGGAAATGTGATTTTATATTTACTGCAACCTTTTTTTGCGAATGATACGAATAGCATCAAGACTAGGGAGTCACCAATGGCACCCAGTGTGGGGCTTGGGAATCTCAAAGGCTAACAAGATCATTTTCGACATCATCTGTGGTTCCTGCAAAAGCACCTCGGGAAATTTCTAATTCATAGAAGGAGCTGAAATTGCGTTTTGTTCCAGCCCCCTATTTCCACTCTTGACTGCAATCAATTTGTTTGATTTGTGACATTTTTTAGCGTGCGTGTTAAGGGACATAAAAGCCTAGAATATTTTGTTGTTTTGACTGTGCATAAGACCCCAGTCAACTGTAAAAGTTTACAAAGTTTACTTATAAAAAAATACAAAAAGGAAAGTAGCAAAAAGGTTAATTAAATTTGAACTCTAAAAAAGAGAAAAGGGTGCATCTTTAGAAACCAATATCGGGAAGTGAACTTCGAGGAATGGAATTAAAAACAAAGTATGCTCACATGTGCGATGGATCCTTATTTAAAAGGTTCTTAGTATGTTCGATTTTAAGCTAATAAATAACAAGACATAAATGTGAAAATGTAGTCATCACAATTTGAAAAACTTTGTCATGAATAAGTTGCTACATTTTTTTATCTTTTTATCTTAAATTTGTTATTCTAAACCCTTTGGCTTTTCATTATTTATTAAGCCATAAAGTCTGTCTTTTCGCCCAAAAAATATGGTTTTATTATTAATTTCCAATATGGTGTATTTTCCAATTAGGAGCTTGGAATATCTACCATGGAAACGTATTTGAGTAACAATGTCACGTGTGCGGTAGAGAGGCAAAGACTACAAAGAGTTGTTTTATCCAATGCCAGAGCAATGATCCTTAATAAATTACTAGAGAAGACCTTCGTAAACAAACCACTTTAAAAAGAGGCCTTTTCTCTGAACTTTGCAGTTCGGTTGTTATGTTTTGGTAATTTATTTGACAACCTTTAATCCCCACAAAGGACAGTTTAGTCGTTAACATTTTCAGGATATGACAGGTCAGCTAGACTGCCGCTTCACCTTTTAAAATTCATGTTTTTATACCAAGATTACTAGAGTAAAGGGGGTTGACTCAGAAAGCGTGAAATTAGATAGAGTTTTGAGCAAAGTCTCGCCCATCCTTGTTCTGCAACAGACGATTATATTACAGCATTAACAAGGGGTCCTTGGGGGGTATTTGCAGGGTAGAGGTAAGCAAATGAAAGGGGGGGGGTCAAAAGTAGGAGTCTAATTGTGGATGTTTTTATTTGTGCGAGAATGTTCTGTATTAGCATCTAGTAAGATTAAGTTGTAAAAGAAACCTTTTATGACGTCACATTTGTGCACCCTTGCAATCAGTGGCTTAGCTAGAGGGGGAGCAGAGGAAGCAAGCCCCAGCTTCCAGAAAGGTGTTGGTTGGAATATTTGTCGAAATTACTAAAGATTGTCGGATTATTGAGGAATATTTTCGGGTTTCGCCGCCTCACCAAAAAATCGTAGCTACGTCACTGGTTGCAATCATAAGCATTTAACTACGTCATTGACACTTGGCGCAAAATCTATTGCAATCTATGCCATTAAATGACAATGATGTAATTGCCAGCAAGTTTAGGCGTGTTATCCTGAAGACTGAGACACACTAGACGATAATAAGCCCCGTGCCTTATCCACCATGCAATCACTTATTCCTGCCTGACCTATTGAAATGACTGGAGGTCTTCCCGTTCCAACTGTAAAAAAGATTCATTTATTGCATTATAAACTCTGATCCCACACTTTGTGGAATAAGCCACATAATTTATCTGCTGAAAGATGCCAGATAGGATATATCGTGAACCCCCGTCTTTTTGAGGAGCGTTATGATTTCTGCTGAGATATATGTTGAGCTTAAAACAATGTCTTCTCGATTGTTTACAGTATCAGACATCAACAGTATAAAAAGTACAACCTGAAGCGCTAACGAGCATTCCACTGTGCAACTTCCTTGAGGTAGCAATCTCGCTGGTTGGTCTTCGTTTTGAATTCAAGTTGTTGAGATAAGAGATGGCGGCCAAATGGCTAGCGCTCCTTTTTCTCATTCAACATTTTGCACAGCAGATCACAGAGGCTTCCAAAGGTAAGACGTTTTCCTTTACTTCTTTTTCGTATCGTTTCATTCTTGTTCTGCCTTCTTTCCGCAAACAAGGCCCAGGTAGGGCTCCCTCCCCTTTTTCATTTACCCTCACAACGTTTACTAAATTGTTAATACCCCAGCATTATGATGTTTGCTAGATTAAGATGGAGTCAAGAAGTCATTTTATAAACACACATGGTTCCTTTTTATGGGGACATATGACTCTAGAGAGTAGGTTTCCTGAAACGAAAAATCATTTTCAGTTAAAAATTTTAGAGAGCAATTCACACTTAGGCGAAAAAAAGTTGTTCCTTACAATTAGCACGTGTTATTGGCTGCATCAAGAGGTTTACATGGATAGGATTTCTTATGTTTTAAGCAAAACACATCTAACATCGTTGCAATAAAATGACATTAAGTCATGAAAAGACATGATTTTATTGCTTTCAAAACTTTTGAGGGGCATGCTAAGGTCGCCCAGCCAAGAGATATCACATGCCCCAGGCGATCAACTTGTCCCCGACCCCCATTCCCACGTAATTTTTAGGTTTTACTCTTGTAAAATACTAAATGTTTATTTATGCCGAAACTTGCCAAAGGGGGGGGGGTTGCCCTCCCAAAGTTCCAATGGCTTAGTTTTCTTGGCCATATTTAAAGAGGTAAGGTGGTGCCCCTTGGTTTTATTGAGATAGTCGTTTCAATTCCATACAGAATAGTTTCTTTCCTGTCTGCAAGGGGTTTTTTTACTGCAGAGGTCTGTGTTATGAATCGAAAAATGTACCAGATAAGTCACACATAACTTATAAACCAATAGCCTCTGCAAATACTGTTCTATCTTTTGAGGAACCTTTGAAAATTTTTTATTTCAGGGATAAAAGCCGTTTGTCGTAAATGTATCATGCTGTTTGTGAATTTTGAACTTCCACAAACAGTGACGATAATTCGATAGCGCAAAATGAGAATATGTTGAGGATATATTTGGTAATTTAATTAAGCGAGCATGGAATAGTAATATCCCCGGGAGTCTACTGCGGTTTCTTTTATATTTAGAATCTGCTTATCATTTTATTCCAAATAACAAATTTGTACCCCCGTTTCCAATTCGCTTAAACTGTGTGAATCCAAGCAGGAAGCTTTACTCAAAGGCTATTGCGATCTCGTAGGAAGATTTGAAAAAGTGGTTGACAGATCAACAGAACAGTGCTCAATCTTTCCGTGATAAGGGGTTGGTTACTCTTTGTATGTAACATTTCGGTCGTTAGTTTCCCGAATCGGTAAATATCATTCTAAACCCTCCCCTTGTGTGCATTTTGTTTCTCCAGTTATTCCTAACTTACTTCAATCTTAGAGTTGGGTTTTCTGTTAGCTAAACAGCTGATTTAGGGTTCGTGGGGTTCGGGGCCTGGGGCGCTAAGATCTATTTTATCACGATTTCTCATAAATTATTGTTTTCTGACAAAACCCTAGCGGGTGGAGTGGCTTTGCTGAAAAGCTTATGGCTATAATGTTTCGGTGTTCGGCGTTGGTTTTATAAACCTGAGACACCGGATCCATAGAGCACTGCCCGGGCCGCGCGTCACTGATTTTCACTCAGGAAGAAGGCTAATATATGGACGTCAATGCACGATTAGAAAAGATAAATCCCTTCTCAAAGAAAAAACGACAGCCCCCTTCTGAAACGAAAGAGTGCCCTCTTTCGAAGGAAAAGATGGCCCCGTTCCCAATCCCATTTCATCCGAATACAATGTGTGTTAGAATTTTATTCTTGATTACCATATATTTTACTGCCCTTCCTCCCTTTTCGCCCCGAAGTGATTTCAATCTTTCCCTTGCTGGGAAAAATGTTAAATCTCAAGCTAGTTAGCATTTCAGATTCATATTTATATTCCCAATTATTAGATTTTCCCTCCGGGAATGTGTTGCTTTTTACGGAGAATTTTTCTACCACGTTGCAGGCTCACAGATTCAAAGTCGATTTGACATTTTGCCTTGATCAATCAACACCCTTATGACTTTTGATACATTTATAACTCTTTTGGTCAAATTTTGTATGTAACAGAACATCATATTCAAGTGCATGGTTCATATTTTGTTTTTATATAACCAACTTTGCATATTTCTTGAAATGACCAATTGCCTCATGGTCCACATGCCACCATCGTTGTCCCCCATCGTTGTCCCCCATCAATTAAGATCGCCCACACGTCATTGACATCCAAGGTGGATGAACAGTGCTCTCTTTTAGTTTCCAGTTTTCGTAGAGCAGAAAATGACATTGATAGGCAAAACATGAATGATGCCAATAGTCATTTAGCAGAGTTGGGAAAGCATTACGGTTCAACAGCCACTAGCTTGAGAAAGGTCCACAATAAACAATGGAATCTCTCATGCCACTCCCAAGCCATGCCTATTTCTTTCGTTTTGTGAGGAAGGTTCTCCTTCCGGCATGTTATTGCCCTGATGAAATCAAACAACTTTTCTGGACTTTGTTATTCTGGTGTTAATTGATTTTAAATTCAATGTTGTTGATGTTAAATAACTCTTTATTTTATCTCTTTAAGTGAGATGCATTCATAATGGAAAAGAGTATCATCCTGGCAAGAAAATAACTAAAGCTTGCAACAAATGGTATTTTTTCCTGTTTTCCTTGTTCCATATTTATGAAATTTATCATTCTTTTTTAAATAAATCTATTTATCTTTGCCTTCAAAGGTGACTTTTATAAATTGTTGAAATGTTTTCTTTGCCAATTTGAAGGAAATATTGCTCAATGCTGTTACATTCTAAAATCAATACCTTCTAGAATTTATGCTTAGGTTTGCTAAGTCGGACAACGCTTCAAAGGTGACTGAAGTGATTAACTCCTTTTCGTATTTCCAATTTGACCGTTTTCCCAGTAACCAATGCAAAATCAACATTTATACTGCTTTGTGTTTTTTAATCGTTTTGATTGCATGGGAACAGGAATACCAAACCATTTCACCTTATTTACTCAGAACTGTAATTGCAAAGGAATCTCAAAAGCAATCTCATCATTTCTTGACTTCAACTTCATCTTTTTTGTTGCAAACTATTTCTCAGTTGAAATTGTATTTTAATTTGTATTTCTTCTATGGTGAAATATGTTTGATATCAAATTGATAAATGCTTTTTTCAAGCTATTGTCTTCAAAATGGCGATTGGTTTTGTACCAAAAGAGTTTGCAGATTAACTGATTTCAAAGGTTTGTGACATGGTTGTTCGAAAATTTTGAGTACTTTTGCTTTAATCTTACAAACAATAGATTTTTGTTTCATTTTACCTTCTTCCTCTTTTTTTTAAAAGTTCGTATTCCTGCAAGTCAAAATATTTTCTTTTTTACTCAACTTGTTTTAAGATTTTAAAAAATTGCTCTAGACATTCGTTGCAAGTAGTCAGAACAATGCACAGTTTTTCTTCAATTTTAAGAAGTTTTTATTTAAATTTCACAGGCATTGAGATGACCCCAAGTAATGACGTCACAATATCACGTGGGAGCAAAGTTAACGTCATTTGCCGAAGCGAACGCAAAAGGTCCCGATTCATGTGGTTCATGAATGGTCAATTGATGACGTCACGATCAAAGATTTCTACATTCAATTATGGTGCAAGTGTACTTCGATTGAATGCACGTGATTTGGAAAGGGAGAGTACTTATGTCACGTGTTTTGTTCCACCTTTTACACCCAAGAGAATTAAAATTATCAATGTTGACCGTATGTTGATGAATTTAATTTTTCCTTATTTCATTATTTATTTATTATTATCTATTTACATTTTTTATATTTCTATTTCGTCATATTCTATCCTTCAGGCTTCTCTGAAGAAATGCTGCTTAATCTCGTTTTCACTGACAACCTCGATCATGTTTTAGATATTAATTTGTTGCATTTGACATTCTAAAACCCAACATCTTCAACACTCGTTTATCAATTCCTACCTCGAGGAATAAACACCCTTATAACTGATCATTATTATAATAACTGATATCGATAATCTTTAGATTCACATTTCTCCTTTCGGTCTGCAAAATGTCTACCAAAAAAAACATTGAGTTTCATAATGATTACATTCAAACATTCAGTTATGATTACCCTGGTCCCATTTGCATCGAATTAATTTTTTTTTTTAATTTCTCCTCTTTTTCATTTGTAGAAGCCAACCTTCCAAATGGCATGCCAAAGATAACATCACAACCCAAAATCATTGAATCGTCCCCTAATTATGGGGTCGATTTGAAATGTAAATCCGATGGAAGACAACCGATGCAGGTCACATGGTTCAAATTCGGTGCTCCATTGCACAGCGATAATCCAGTAAAATGGATTGTCACCCCTGATGGAACATTGATGATCCTAACACCTGTTAAATCTGATTCTGGTTTGTACGAATGCATGGTAACTAATGATGTAGGTGCTGCTATGACGTCACAGCCTACCCAACTCATCATCAACAAAGGTGAAAATAAAAATACAAAAATATAAAAATATAAAAATTGACTTTGAGACGTAAATATTGATCAATTATGGATAATTCATCAACATGCCCAATGACGCTTAAAATATGTTTCCAAAACTTTGATCAGAAACAGTTGATGAGCCCCGTAATCACCCTGTGAAATCGATGGACAATGATTGTGAGGGACAAGGCAGAAGGAGAAGATTGAAGTAGACACGAGAAGAATTGTTTATTAAGTTTTATTCTTTATAAAAGTTACTAGGCATTTACTGGGATTTGTACACAAATTACTTTTTAATGATAAATCAATTATTTTACCGAAGGTTTGGCAATCAATGGTGGTTGGTGTGGATGGAAACGGAGCACAGCATGTAATGCGAGCTGTGGAGGAGGTTCTATGCGTTTTACAAGAGATTGCGCTTGCCCGCCCCCTGAAAATAGTGGAACTGATTGTAAAGGACCAAAAGAAAAGTTTGAGGAATGCAATACTCAGAAATGCCACAAAGGTATTAAAAACAATTACGAAATAAATGTAGTAGTTTATAATACTTAGAGCCTGTGCATTTATTCAAAGAATCTCTCTCCTCCAGTGGCGGACCCAAGGGGGTGCATAAGGGGGTAGTTAGCTCCCACTTTTCTGAAATTTAATAAAATAGATTTTTGAAAAATTTTGGGTACGGGTTGGTCATTATTGAGTTTCGTTTGTTAGTCACATGCTGTCTTGCAAATCGATCGGAAAAAAGATTGGACCTTTCTAAACTTTTCAAGCACAGTATCATTGGGTTCAAAAGGGCGTCGCTCAAATCTAAAGGGTGTGGTCGGGCCCCTATCGTTATTTTACCTTCCCATTTCCCTGACTCTAAGCATCCATACCCTGATCTGAGTGCAATATAGCCATAAAATAACCCCCCTCGCCATGGGGGATGTTTATATTGAATTCCGCTCATGAAGCTTTTGAGTTAAAAATGAATTATTGAATGTGACCAAGGTATTTCATTCGCCCTTTTCAAAGTGGAATAGGATCCTAATAATGTATCAATGATTGATTAGCACTTTGATTAGACGCACTTGGTCAGTTTAATCAAGGGGAACATTGGAGAAGCTGATTCACAAAAATGCACGTTTATATATAAAGGAAATTGTTTATTTTTTCTCGTTATTAAAGTTTAATTTCAAAATTAAGATCTTAAATCCTTAACTTGTAGAATTGTTTGGAAAGGTCAGAGTGAACAAAATGGAAAAGAAAGATATAGCGAAAGGGTCATGTTTGCATGTTGGATTTATACCTGAAAGTGGCTGCAATGAAGAGAAAAATTGCCATCCATCATCAGTTCTAACCTTACGCGATTTCAAAATTCATCAAGGCAATGGTTTTAACTATGTGGAATATAGTATGATGTTGCCTGATAGTTTAACTGGAAAATATAAGCTGGGAGCATTGGTTCAAATGGGGCATTGCCAAGAGAAATTAACTGCATATAAAATGTTCAAGAAGAACTGCATGTCTTCCAGTGCGGACAGGAAACAAGATTTCAATGCCAGTCCCGCGAGAATCAATAAAGATGTAGATGCAATGTACGAAGAAAAGCTACAGTCTATAAACGGTATCATCAAATTTAGGCCAAATCTTGAAAGACTCCCGGACAATTCTTGCCTGCGGCTATTGATATGGAGTGATGTTAAGTGTCATGGACCAGTAGACTGTAAACCTGTTCAAACTATAAATATTGCACGGCCTGTAATGAAGAATTCCATAATCACGTTTGAAACCAGGATGCCATTTGCTTTGGATGCAAGACTATATTTGGTTGAAGGGATCGTAAACATTGGTTGGTGTCAAAGAGATTCAGAGAAAGAAGAGCAAACCGGAAAGGGCGATTACATGAGCTTGAAAAAGAAACCTCTGTTTGTGGGTGAATCAGTTTTAAGTTATAACATCGATTTAACTTTGGATAAAATAAAAGGAAATCAAAGAAAAAGAGGTTTGTTGTTGAATTCGTAAAATTCTTTACCTACTTAAAAATTTTTGAATAATTCAAACAGGTTGGAACCAACATTGAGCCAAAATTTGTCGATGTTTTCAAAATAAATGAGCCTACTTTAGATGAAAATATAGCTATTTGTTCTTTGCGTGCTATCTTGTTGATATGCTTTACGATTTGGTAGCCTTCAACAAAAATATAACAAACATTGAAATATTTTCAAAAAAAACTTTTCAACAATAATATAGAAGAAGTTTTCTCAACAATAGACATTCTACGTGCTTCAAAATTTTGCAAATTATGAAAAATCCGGGACAGTCCTTGCTAAATATCAAGTATTCTCAATTCCAAATGTTCTTAATTCCAAATGTTCTCAATTCCAAATGTTCTGACTTCCAAATGTTCTCAATTCCAAATGGTCTTATTTCCAAACGTTTTTAATTTCAAATTTCTATCAAATTCGTGTTTCCATCACCCAGATTTATCATTGAGTGGTTCCTTCATGCTGCGAGACTACACCAAGACTAAAATTCCCGCACAGTCTTGTCTAACGGTTGAGCTGAAAGAGATTTACTCATGCAATGAAGAGGAAGGCTGCAGAAACCCTTACATCAGTGAAACGAGAATTGATGTTGCAAATCAAGAAATGTTTAGGGTGGGCAAGCAATCATTCAAAACTCCTTACGGTGCGCTGTTTAGAAATGTGGTTGGAAGTAAATTTGAAGTCAGAGCAATTCTAAATGTTGGATGGTGTAGACATTATGTCAAAGGAAAGCGACGAACAAGACCGAATGATTACTGGACAAATCAAGTTTACGAATTGAGTTTTGATGAAAAAGAGGACGACGCTTATCTTCATCTAGAAATGTCAAAGGTGGAAAAGTCATTAGGTCAGGGGAATTCAATTATTTATTTTCACATACTGAGATCGATAATTTTTTATTCCATATTGCTGACAATCTCCTGCAAATCTTGTGTCTTTCTTCTCCTTGGAGTTTTAGCCTGGATTTCTTATGATTGGAATAGAAGGATCTAGTAGTTACTACAAAATTCCAAAGAATAGTCATTTAAGTGATGCACTGGGCTCAGAATTCAATGGCCATACCTTGCATGTGCGTCCAGACCATTTTTGTGGAAAGCGTCACTTGGCAAGATCTTTGCACAACTTTTTTAGCTTTTTACACCCAGGGGTACAATTTAGTACCAGAAATCAGAACCATCTTCGGTTGCATTCAGCTAAATTTTACTAACAATTGAGCAAGAGAGAAGTGTTTTGAATCAACCCAGCCTCTTGATAATAACAGACTTTAAATTATTTGGTTGCAAGCCTGGTAGATGATAACATTTTAATAATAACATTTGTCATTTTAGGCTGGGGAAGCTCTACAATTCGAGGAGAAATTCAATATAAATCTGGATTATCAAGCAAGCTCAACAAAAACTCTTGCGTGCGATTGATGCTAGCGAAAAAGATTTGCGAATCTGATAAAACTTGCAAAAAAGTTCCATTCCTTACATATTTCATTAAAAATATTGTACCTACTAAAGATCACACAATTCCATTTAAAATTATATACAGAAGTGGTAAAAAATTCCAAGAATTGTATGCGTTTGCTGTGATGAACATCAATTGGTGCAGCGAAGGAGAAACGCAAGAACAGTCCCTTTGGCCTGAAGATTTAATTGCTGCAGCTGATATCAAAACGCAAGAAGATTTTGTGAGAATCAAGATGAAGAAACAAACTCAATTGCAATTTGTTGATGCACCATTTAAAAAAGCAGAACTACAAAAAGGTGGGGTTTTCTTTTTATTAAGAAGCGGCTCAAGGCAATCAAAACAGTAAATTTTTAAAAGATGTAAGATCTATACAGAGAAAATCTATTTACTATTCATCATTGCATGTATGCATGCAACAGCAGTGAAGGGTCTGTAATTTATCGAATTTATTGGTGTTGTACTACTCATGTTACCTTTCTTCTCTAATAATCCTAACCTATTTTTGACCACTTTGAAAAATCTAACCTTGTGTGACATTAGAGATACGACTACTATTGGCATTTAGGAAAACGATGAGATCACATTTGAGTTACAATGGGATTGAACGATAGTAGACTAATAATAAGAGTAATAAATCTAAAATTTAGTATTCAGTTCTTATTACTTTGATATCTTTATTAATTACTTCTGTACCTTTATATGTTTTAGGCTCAACTGAATTGAAAGTTTCCTTGGATCTACCCTCAGATGAGGATATCTCTTCATCTTCATGCCTAATTGCAACAGTTCATGAAGGAAATGCATGCAAAAATAAATCGAGTTGCCCAAGAGAGGGTGTAGCTAAGGAAGTTTTCAGAGATTTGGTAAAATCTAAAGATAATTCTGTCGAAGTTGATATGACATTGAAACCAGCTCTGGTACCTAATGCTAAATATCAGTTTGATTTTGTTTTAAACAACGGATGGTGTTCTGAAGGTGCAACTAATGCAAGCTGGATCAAGAATGGTGATTTTTTCACGTCTTACGAACATGAATTTGGCAATGATACTGCATCAGATGTGATTGATAATGTTGCCCTTAAAATCTTTAAAGATGATGATGAGAAAGCAGGTGAGAACCTTTTTTGTAGGATAAAAATAATTGTTATTGTTTTTAATGATTTTATCGTATTTCAAGAATGTTTTACATAATAATGAAGTCTCATTTCAAGTAAATGGGATATTTTTGTTTCACCAATGAATTTTACCAAAATAATCTTGTTCTTTCGTTTCCTTTGCTATTTATCTTCGAGTAAAAGTGAATCTGATTTTAAATCGTTTTCAATTGATGCAGTGAACATTTCAAAGCAATGGATCCTCCCTAAAACGAACACTTTCAATGTAAAAGGATTGAAATTCGCCTTTATTTTTCTCCATCCTTCGTCTATTCTTATTGATTACAAATTTACTGATTATGTATTGTTTCATTCCATTCGTAGAAAAGTGCAATATAAAATGCCCAAGAATTCTCGATCCAGTCTGCGGTAGCGACAATAGAACATACAACAGTTTGTGCGTTTTGAAGAGAGAAGCATGCATTTTTGATTCAGGGGTCACATTATTACACAAAGGCGAATGCGGTAAGTTACATGTTGAAATGTCTGTTTTATTTGTATACCATAATGTGATCAACGTTTGTCCAGGTTGCTTTTAAGGTCGAAGAATGTAAGGACGTTTTAAAAGCAAAATATCATCTTAAAAGCCAAGGAAGCAAAGGTTTACCCATGCACTGAGGAGGAAGGCTGCAGAAACCCTTGCATCAGTGAAATGAGAAATGATGTTGCAAATTGAGACATGTTTTGGGTTGGCGGGGAAACAATAAGATAAACACAGTTTGAGCGATGTGAAAAGAATCATTTGACCATTTAAAACTCTGATTTAAACTAACCTTTAATCGAAGTTCAATCGACGTGAATCCGGTATCGTTTGCACAGGACGAATAATCATATCGGATTGGATAAGGAATCCGGTACAACATTAAACCGGTATCGTGTGAATTGGGCCTTAGTGTTGATTTAAATATTATTCTGTAAAGTATTTCAAGCATGGTTTTTTATTCTAGAACGTTGCAAACGTGGATGCTCGACAAAAATTAAGCCAATCTGTGCTCGAAATGGAAAAACGTATGATAATTTATGTATTATGGAGCGAGACGCATGTTTTGAAGATGTTTTTCTGACCTTCAGACATCGTGGCAAATGTGGTAAATGATTTTATATGTTTTGTTGAATATTTTGTTTGTTTACAATCCTGATTCTCATAATGATCTCCCGATTATATTGATATATTTTCAAAATGATATTAATGTGTCTAAATAAATTGAATTTGAACCCTTAGGGCTCTTTGCTTCTCATTCATACATGCCACTTAATGAGTTGTTCTTTTTAGTGCTTATATTTTTTATGTTTAATTGTTTGAATCTTCAAAAACTTTGGCACCTGATATTGCATGATGACGTCACATGATTTTTGACAAAGAGGCCCATAATCTTTACATCAGTCTTAAATTGTATTTTATTGTATTACATTGCTTTGAATTTTATTGTATTGTATTGCACTGTACCGTAATGTATCGTATTGTTTTGTATTGTATTATATTTTATTGTATTATATTGTATTGTATTGTATTGTATTGTATTGATGGTATATCATAGAATGTTGATATTTACACAATGCAAAACATTAAAATATCTTAAATTTCCATTCAACAGAATCTGTCACCATGCGAGGCGATGTTCGATTTTCCCTTGACAAGCCTCTTCCTGATGTTACTTCTGGTTCTTGCCTCGTTATCAAGACCCGCAAAGCAGTATATTGCAAATTCCCAGAGAGGTGTCCAGACTTTGAATTAGCAGAAGTCGTTTTAAAGGATGTTGTTATCCCATCTGATGGTAAAGTTCCATATGAGATTGTGATGAACCCGAGGCCAATGTCAAGCGTATACCTTGTAGAAGCTGTACTGAACCGAGGCTGGTGTTCCGTGGATACAACTAGTAAGGAATGGATTAGAAATGAAGATTATTTCAACATAAACGAGCAACCATTTGCAGTTGAAGGGACTGAGGAAATTTATAAAGATATATCGATTGGAAAACTTGTCAATCTTAAAGTTATAGAGAAAGGTATGTGGATAACATTTTTGTAAATGTAAAATATTCCTGAATGACTTTGAAATGAACCACTCCCAAATCAATTATTATCAAGTATTGAATGCAACACTTGCAATACAACACTGCAACACAACACATGCAATACATTGCAAGCAATACATAGCTCTTATTTTATCAAAAAATGTTTATCCACAGTCACGTAAGTCTCAAAATGCAGTTGCCTTTGTGTGAAATCAAGCCTTTGGCTTTGCATGACAAAAAGAGTTTTTATTACCAAAGATAGGCCATTTTTATCACGCGCAACCCCTCTGGTTACGACTAAAAAATGAACCAAGGACACTCAGGCCTTCATTGTATCAAAATTCTCATTGGCTGATTGTTACAAAATGTTGTTATTTGATAGAACATCCCAAATACACGACTATTTGATTTTTGAATTTTTATAAAATGTTTTATAAAATCGTGAGTTGTTATTTATTGAAGGAACGATTCCAAGTGCAATTCGAGATCCATGTTCGATTATTGAATGTCCTCACCATGGCACATGTCACGTGGTAAACGGGAAAGGTGTTTGTCAATGTAAATTGTTTTGTCCATTGGATGCAAAGCCAGTGTGTGGAAGTAATGGAAATACTTATGCAAATGAATGTATATTGAAAAGCGAATCTTGTGTTTCAAAGAAAACGATTAAAATTGAGCACAAAGGACCTTGTGGTGGGTTTTTGGTTTTTTTTTTCATTTTGGAATTTACTAATTTAACTATCTATTTATCTATCAATACTGTACATCAGCTACAATAGACGTTACGTACCGTGTGTTAGTTGGTTAGTGATTAAATACTAAAGGCTAGCAGAGCAACCTCCTAGGTACACCGTGTGCACATTTGCCTAGACTCGAGAGTAGATGTCATTAAGTGGAATAGGGGAAGTTGGTATGTACCACGGCACGCATTACTGCGGCGGCCATTAAAGTTCTAGGTTTGAACAGAGTTAACTAGTATTGTTGAGGTTTAGATGCTTCAATGTGCCTCGTGTTTTAATTAACAAAGATGACAGCAAATTACCGTCTATATTTATTCATATATGTTTGTTATTCCCCATACCAATTTTCAATTTATTTGGAGTATCAGGGTTCCGTTTTGCCCCTAAGGTAAAAGGATAGATATCTTTAAAAGGTCAGAGGTCATGGGTAAAGGTATTTATTATAAACATCATAATGAAAGCCTTTAAAATTAAATGTAAAATTAAAAGACGTTAATTGTCCGTGCATTCTTCGACATCTTTGATATAAAAAAAATACAAAGTTAAAACGTTTATTATGGTCTTTGTAAAAACATTTTAAAAAAATTATTGATATAACCTGTTAATTGGTAACTATTACTAAAATTAGAATTGTTCGCGTTAGGATTCAAACACCTTAGCAAAAAGTTGTCATGTTTATATTTTATTCCATTTTATTGTAACAGAAGATGTTAAAACATTTCGCTATAAAGATACAAAGAAATGTTTTTTCATATATATCAAATTCAGAGTTTGATATAAATTAAAGGAACACTCTCTAATGTAGCGGGGTATTTTCCCTCGTTAAAATTAGATTATTCTTACACAGAAAAAAGCCTGAGAATAAGTGGAGACATTTTAATAGACAAAATTATACCACGTGTGCCTATCGGATCTTGTCTGACTGTAACAGTTACGGGAAAATGTAATAAAGGAGAAGAAAAATGTGAAATGAATCGATTGGCAATGGTAAAACAGAGACACGTGTTCATTCCTCCAAGCAACAGAATTTACTACCAATTAGACATCAAACCGAGACCAAAGCCCGGCATTTATGTTATATTAGCTGTTCTTAATCGAGGTTGGTGTGCGCGCAACAGTGGCAGAACGGAATGGATAAGAATTGGGGATTACTTTAACAATTTTATGACAGAAATTGAAATTTCTGAATCTGGAAATATTGAAAAGGATGTTGTCATTGTCAAATTTGATTCTAAAAACGGTATAACAAATTATTCATTAGAAGATAATTATTAAAACTTAGAATTTAACCTGATTTTGTGACGTGATTAAGGCTGTATTTTCCTTTTTTGTCATTGTTTTTTTATAATTTGAAAATCCACCCTGGTTGTAAAACAAGACCGACTTGGTACCAGTTATTTATCAATCCAGGCTGGAAAGGATGATCATCTTACTAGTTCTTTTCATCACACTTCAATCAATCCAGAGTTTTTTAAATAAACCCTTTAACCTTTCACGTGATTTAGATCATAGCCAATTAAATTATTCAAAGCAATTTCACTATTTGTTAAAAACACAAAGATTTAAAGAGGGCCATTTGAAAGCAGTCTTTAGGGGTTGGGAAGCTCAAATTATACTACAAAATATGTCACAATAATTTTAAGATGCAATATGGTACAATTGTAATTAAGATCATCGTTTTTCTAACGTAAGAGGTCTTTCAGTAATAACCCTATGTTAAAGATCCTCGTTTACCGCTTACATCATTTGCGCTGGGTAACTTGTTGCATCGAACTTAAACAGAGAGACTTATATATTTAATCTTAATCAAAATGTTTTAAATTTTTCAATCTTAACGTCCACGCCCACTTCTTGTTCGTGATATATGTAATTCAATGATTAATGTGATTATTCAAGTATATCCTATATTTCCTTCTCCAGTTGAAAATGATCACGTGATAGTGAAAGGAGAGGTTTTATTGGATGAGACAGATGCGGAAATTTCTAATGGATCATGCATGTCAATCAGTCTCCACAGAGAAAACAAATCCTGTTTGAAAGAATGCGTTACACAGCCAGTAATTCGCTTCTACGTGAAGAACCTGACCAGTTTGCAAGGCAATAAGATACCATACCAAGCTGTTATAAAACCCAGACCAAAGCCGGGTAGCTATGTTCTGTCCGTGATTCTGAACCGGGGTTGGTGCTCCGATGGTTCGAGTGAATTGATAAGAGATGGGGATCTGTTTATAAGTGAAGGTCGAAAATTGGAAATTGGTTTGGGTGGAGATATAACAAAAGATGTTAACATTACAAAATATTATCCACCAGGTAAATTGATAAAATTTTTTTTCACTTTGTCAATTAAATTATGAATCTAACTTCCTTTTTTGAAAATACTAGATTTTTTTTCCAGAATCACTTCGAGTTTCACAAAAAGTCGAGCAAAACGTGCTTGATCAAGGGCATTTCTAATCAGCTCATCCTTGCTTACTCCTTTGTTGACAAAAGTTCCGCAAAAGGTCATTTTCTAACAAGATAGTTGTTACTTTAATTGTTACAGCGAAGAAGATTAGGGAGATCACAATTGGTTCTATATGAACAAAACTTATCCATGGTATTGCATCGATACCTTCGGAATAACGCATGTGCAAGAGATCCATTTGAATGTAGATTCTATTTTGACATAATGCAATCCTAACTATTACTTGATGAAGGTTTTTCGTCAAATGGATAATTTTCAAGCCGTCAGTAATTAAAAAGTACGTAAGGTCCTAATATTTTATTCTTTAGAATGCTCTATTTTTGTATATCAATTAGATATTTTAAAATTGCAGGATTGCCGTGCATGATGCAAGGTGGCAAGAAAGTGCCAAATGGGGGTGACGTAAATGGCAATGGTAATGGTTGCCATGGATGCAAATGCAATAATGGTAGCATCACATGCAAGCCAACTGTTTGCCCATCAATAGACTGCAACAATGGATTCCTTTCCATCGAAGATGGCGACTGTTGTCCAACTTGCATCAAATATGCAAAATGCCACGATTCCAAATCTGGCAAAATGTACAAAAACAGAGAAGCATTCTTTAATCGAGAAAAAGAATATTGTGAAACTTGCACGTGCAACATGACAGGAAAGTTTAGTTGCTCAAAAGAAGTTTGCCCAAAACTCGACTGCAAAAAACCAATTTACATTGGCAGTTCCTGCTGCCCCGTCTGTGCATCAGATATCAGGTGCAAAGACCAAAAGACAGGTAAAATAATTTAATATAATATTATGATAAAATTATAAATCGAAGGATCAATAACTGAGCAACTGAATATATCGAAACAAAACACTAGCAAGGGGAGTTATGGTTCTAGCAAAAAAACTAAAGAAAGAATATCATACCAGACCAAAAGGAAAGAAACAAAATACTTTGCAAGGCATAATATTGTTTTTTCGTCTTTGTTTTTATTTTTATATGTCATCTTTTTGCATTAATCTTTTTATATAATAACGGCATAACTAGTTTAGAAGATAAGCTTTCAGGTATTCTCTTTTGTTTCAGCCATCTTTATCACAGTTGTCATCCCACGAAATATAAATCTCTCCTTGTTTTTTGTATCCGACATGGTTTGTTGTTGCTTGTTGTTCAAAGTACTTTTCTTCCTGATGGCTGATCACGCCAGCAGGAGCTACCTGGAAAAGCATGGGACCTTTTTTTAAACATGTGATTATAGCATAAACAATCAACCAATCACATGCCGAACCATTCACATGATCATCACATGATCATCAGATGATTAACTGACAAATGAAGCAATCAAAACTTTAATCACTTCAATGAGCTAATCAATGATACAATGAATGGTTGAATCAATCAGTCAATCAACCAATCAGTCAATCAATCAATCAATCAATCAATCAATCAATCAATCAATCAATCAATCGCATAATCATATCGCTTTGATTTTCAGGTATGTTGTACAAGGCTGGTGAAACATGGGTCAATGGTGAGGTGAATGGCTGCTCCAAATGCAAATGTGTTACAAAATCTGGTAGCAAATCATTAGGATTTATTGAATGTATTAAACCAAGTTGTCCAAGGTTAAATTGTGTTCAACAAGTTTATCCCAAAGGTTTGTTTGCCTTTAATCGTCTAATTCATTGAACCTGAACAAATTCCCTGGTGTTTCAGAGCTTTTCTTTTTTTTCACATAAACTAATACTCGTGTCGTTTTGGAGATAATTGCATCTTTTTTCTGATTTCATTTTCTTTTTCATTTCAGGATATTGTTGTCCTGTTTGCTTGAAAGAGAAATCAAACGGACCTTTCAAAGAGGCGGATGTAAGCTATCTCCAAGCATTGATTTTCAACGAAGTCGTTTCATCTGAAGTTTCATGCACAGACACAGCTGATGGTAAAATATATGCTGAAGGAGAAAAATGGAGTCGAAATTGTTCAAATTATGAATGCAGAAGATCTGGAATAGCGTCAATGGAGAAAGATTGCCCCTATTTGACATGCCCTAGAAAATATCAAAAGATAAAACCAGGAGAGTGTTGTCCATCATGCACGGAAGAATGTATGCTTATTTTTCGCTCATTTTCTTGTTTTCATTTATTGTATGGAAGAAGGAGATATTGTTAGCTATTAAACCACCTTGGATAGGATTTTGAAAAAGTGACATAAGGCTTTGTGTTTCAACACATTAAGGATTTTTTATTAAAATACATTTGGGGCTCACCACGTAAACATGATTTCATACCAAAAGGAGGGAGTTCTAGCAGACTTTCATTTCTATAATGCCAGAGGTTAAACGAATGTGCAAAATGTGGCGTTTTTTAATTTTTTTGTCTGAGAATATTTCAAGAGAAGAATATTTCATTTGCTGTATTATTATTGTAATTGCAATGCGGAACACTGCAGTCAAAGGAGGTAAAAATAGGATACATTTTGTGAACATAAATAAATGATCTATTTGTGTATAGTTTCATCATTCAAACTTAATCTTTTATCTTGAAATGAAAAGCACTCAGCATATAGACAAGCAAAAGGTTTTGAATATAATGTAATCAATTTTGTTTTAGGTCTCCCAAAATTACTTTGTACAAGTGATGCGGTGATTCTTGTTGTGCCAAAAATCTTTTTGCCTTACGCCAGGCCTACTGAGCTTGTTTTCAACAATTGTACATCTGTTTGCAATTCAACTCATTTCATTTTGAAAACTGGCCTCAATCAATGTGGCATGAAAAGAAGTATTGAAGGGGAATTCATGAAATATTCTAACATGGCATTCACGCGGGAAGATGAAAACGCGGTTATCTCTAGGGTCCAACTCGTTCAAATCCCAGTTGCCTGCATCTACCCAGCTCTTACCAGAAGCATTTTATCTCGAGAGTTTATCAAAAGGAATCGAGGAATTTCTGTAGTTAATCCTGTTCCCAAGAACACAGGACCTGTGAAAGCATTTGATGTGTTTATGAAAGTTAGTGATGAGAATGGTGTTGAACATAAAAGTGGAAAAGCAATTAAATTTGATCCTGGTGAAAAAGTAATTGTTGAAATTGGTGGAACTGGATTGGTTGAAAATAAAATCAAAGTCAAAGCTGATTATTGTTATTTGACACCAACACCAGCACCACAAAGTCTTGTCAATTATACTTTGATAAAAAATGGGTATGTATTTATGACTTTTTTATTATTTTTTGTTAATGTCTCACCTTATTTGTCATCTATTTTCAGTTCATATTTTCGCTTGCTAATTTTTCATTTCTTATTTCGATATATTTCAAGGCATAATGTATTTTTTACTCCTTGCTCTATTAAGACTATGTTTACTTCTTTTTGTAGTTTCTTTTTCTATGGAAATCAAATATAAATGACTTTTTAGCTTCCCAGTATAGAAAACCAGGAAATAGGGTCAGCAAACAAAAAGATTTCAAAATTCAAATCTCTCTAACGTCGTTTATTTAATTTCTGTTTTAGCTGCGCTGTCGATTCAACAGTTGAGTTTGAAGAATCTAATGGCAATGGTCAAAGATTCTCATTCAGAGCTCTTGTGTTTACAAAGACAAAAGTTCCTGGATTTTATTTGCATTGTGACACTGTCACGTGCGATGCAGAAGACCCAGAATGCACCACAGGATGTCGCCAGAGAAGAGCAATATATCAAAACGAGGCTAATTTGATCACGCGTGAAAAGGCGGCTGATCACAAGAGAAAAATGAAACTTACTTTGCATGTTGTTCTTGGTTGAACCATCTATGCCTAGGCCCAATTTATCCATAGGCCTAATTCTTTGCAAGTGCGAATGTTTTTATTTCGGCAATACTTAATTTGTCATTAGTGTATTTACATAGTTGTTAGTGGCTGAAAACTTTTACATATAATTAATTGCATTAATATCTAGCTAATATAAAAAATATCAATTTTATAGCAGTATTTAACTTCGTTAAAGATGGCTACATTTAACCATCTGATTATATCCATTAAAGGTTCTGGCTAACCTAAGAAACTATTCTACAAAGAGGTTTATAAAACAAATTATCGACAATTGCTTCACGTACCAATTCGCTACTTCGAATTCCCGTTTCAATGACGAACTGTTTTTGTAATTTACCTTTCAGTTATGGCTGTATTTTTTTAAAGGAATTTCTTCACTTTATGCTATAACTAGACGTGGCTCGAAATGTTCCTTCTTCCTCTTAAAGTAGTTCTAAACATACTACTTGATTCCAACCAGTTTTGTCAGTTATGCATGGACTTACTGATCTGTTACAAAATATTTGCCCTTTTGAATAATGTATCTTCTTGGTATATCTAAGTAATATGAATAAACTATCCAAGTATTTTACAACATTAACCTGAGGATAATCTGCGAAATTGTATTTTCTATGATATCAACACTAAGTATGTTATCGTCAATGATCTGTTTGTAATAAATCTGTAACTTATCCAATGATTTGCCTTAATTTTTGTAAGGCATCATATATCACAACCAAGTAAAACAAATATGTTGAATTCTCATGGCTGGATAGTGAAAATAAAACGAAATAAGTGTTTACTGCGTTTATATCAATTCACAGATATTTCTCTACTTAATTTCTTTATTTCTATTGCTGAACCAGAACACTTCGTTTACTAAGATGTTAGGGGGTGTTACGACATGGATATTTTCTGAACCTACCTTAGACCGGTAGTTACAAGCAGTCAAAGCTGATAAAGACTGTTATTGAACGGAAATCCTTGCAAATAAGCCAAGGGCTAACCTCTTCACAAAGGTTTTTTCCAAATGAACAGAAAATCAGGCTTAGACCATATATTTATCAATCAAACTTAATGGTTTGGATGAATGTTTGATTGTTGTAAAAAGCTAGTAGAACTCTTGGGAGGAAATTTCGACATGCGGGAGAAACTAGAACCTCTGGAGATATCTAATTTTGGGACAGAATCACTCTAAAGATGTCAGCTGTTTGTACTTGGAACAGCTCATCGAATTATGGAATAAGTGTTGCCGTTCCCAGGGATTGCTATTAAATTCTCAAAATTGTCATGTTGCTGAATAATGGCGGTTTTGTTGGAAATATTTATCAAAATTTCCTCCCCTTTTACAAAGTTTTATAAATCGGTATGTGCCATCTTTCCCCCATTGGAATTCCCGCGCTTTTTAAATAGTGAAGGTGGTAGAGGCAATTGATTGTTATGTAACAATCCACCTTAACAGCTTTTAGATAGAAAATGGCGGAAAACCCACAGGAAAGCAGTTAGATAAAAATGACATCAAAATTGCAAACTAAATTGTCACGATCACCATTTCGCATTGTGATTCTTGGTGGAGGAGTTTCAGGGATTGCATCTGCCCACTCGTTGCTTTCTTCTTCTAGAAGAAGTGACATTTCCGTCACACTCTTGGAATCAACTTCCAGGTTCGGTGGCTGGATAAATACTAAAACGTTTTCAGATGGATGTGTTTTTGAACTTGGACCTCGAACATTGCGTCCAGTTGGTATTGCAGGAAAACGAACCCTCAGGCTGGTAGAGATTTAGATTATTGTTGATAATTTAAGGATGATCTTAATATTATGCAATAAGGTTGAACGACCTACAATTTTTAAATGCTGATTTTTACCAATTCAATCGCCACATCATCGCAATCAAGGCTCTTTTGACAACATTTTTTTCAAAATCTAGCGATAAAGTTTCTTCTTTAAAAAAATGCAAAAAAACTACCACTGCAATATTTCTGATGTTTGAATGATTGATTTCTAGTTGTTATAGTTAATATTGAATGTTTTGGATGAAGTGCACCCAGTCAAATCTATTCATTATGAACCCCCCTCCCCACTCCAATTCCGCCTGAAGCAGTATCTTACCAAGTATTGAAATAATTTTACTAGTAATAGAGACCTAGAGAATGGCCAAAGGAATGGCTTAAATGCCGAGGGTACAACCCATTTACTGTATGCCAGAGATCTGGTATGCAGGGTGAAACTCTGAAAGCAATTGGTCCCATTGTTTTTTCTATTGTTCCTTGGCAAAACTTTCTGCATAGACTTTGCATGGTAAGCACTCTTGCTAAATCCAGATGAGAACAGTTTAAGAACATCATTTAATGCAAGTGAAATGTTCAAGATACTCTGATTTTTATTACAATTTTTTAAGGTAACTGAACTTGGCCTGGATGATAAAATCATTCCAGTAAACTATAAGCATCCAAGTGCATCAAAGAGATACATTTATGCCAAAGGGAAATTGAACCTAATGCCGAACAGTATTGGGTCATTCATTACAAGTCGACCTCCTCTGACAAGATCAATTTTGTCCACCTTAATAAAAGAGCCATTTCAACCCACATCATCAAAAAATGATGAAACCATTCATGAATTTTTCAAAAGGAGAGTTGGAGCAGAGGTAAAGATTCATCCAATCCTGTTCATAAACTAAAACTTTACATAATTGACAATAATTGAATTTGAAATGATTGAAAATGATTGAAAAGATATATTTTTATTTTATTTTATTTTGCTTTACTATTTAAATAATACCTCCGATAGGAAAGGTTGTGATACAAGTGATTCTTTCTTATCCCTAAAGCTAGGCTCACAAGAATTTTCACCTTTGATATAATAGAACATTTTCATTAAAAATAAAAATGGAAAAGCAAAATATTTGAAACATTCATTCAAAGTTTAAATCCAATTTTAGATTGCTGATTATTTTGTTGATGCATTTTGCTTTGGCATTTATGCTAGTGGGTCAAAGGAGCTCAGTATGGCAACTTGTTTTCCTTCCTTGGTCAACTATGAAAAAAAACATGGGTCATTATTGATGGGAGCTTTGCGCTCAGAAAAAGGTGAGTAGCCATACATATTCATATGATGTATCTTGGGTTTGTTGTTGGCTGTGTTGTGATTTGATGCAGCGCATGCTCCATCATGGTCCAAGAATGTGATGTATCAAGAATGTGATTTATCAAGACATGATGTGAAAAGCAATTTTAAAAGCACCTCAGTGTTGAACTATTGAGGCTCAAAGTAAAGAAATTCACCTTTTTTGTGACTGCATTTTTAATTTTTCATCATCTTTTTTTTTAATTTTGTAGAGAAAGTAGACATAGGAAGCTTTCCATTGTATGAAAAAAGTCAAAAAGAGAGATGGAGAATGTGGACCTTACGAAATGGACTTCAAGAACTGGCAGATGCATGGATTGAACATGTGTGTAAGCTTGGACTTGCTTCAAAAACAGATACGCGTTGCAAGCAATTGGAATTGACAAATGATAATATAATACAATGCCATACAAAAAATGAAGTGATAGAAGCAGATCATGTAATATCTTCTTTGTCATCTTCAGACATTGCCAGCTTGCTCCCAGCAAATTTAGTAAAACTGAAAAATTACCTGAAAGAAATTCCAAGCGTTACTGTTGCAGTTGTTAATTTAGAATTCAAAGGCAAAGTTTTACCGCAAGATGGTTTTGGCTTTTTGGTTCCTTCTTGTGAATCAATGAAAATTCTTGGTGTTGTTTTTGATTCTTGTGTTTTCGATGACAGACGAGGAACCACCAAGCTGACAGTAAGAAAAATTTCTGTTTTCTTTCAACCTTTTGAACATTATCGTGATGCCAAAAGGTATATTAATATAAAACAATGCCTAGAGAGTTTAATTTTTTGCAGTAATTTCAAATTTCTACTTTCTATGTTTAATCTACATATCAATTAGAAACATCAGCTGCTTGCACTTTTACAAAAGATTCCATTCATTGGTTTTGCAAATTTTTTGTATTTCGCTTCTCAGATGAAATGAGATGCAAAATTGGATGGAAAATGTTTTATTTAAATGCAGTCAATTTATTTTGAATATTATATATTACATATATTATCAGAATTGCTACATTTTTTGACCCATTGGATTACCCTCACATTGTTGAGACTCACAGAAAGAGAATAATCTTTATTGGGTAAAATCATGTTTTGGTTTCAGCATTTGCAATTTGTTTTCTAGGTTATGATGGGTGGCAGTAAGTTTCATGAATTGTTTGGAAATCCAGATGATGTTGATGAGGAATATCTACTACACGTCGCTTTGGAAAATGTTCATCAAATACTTGGAATTAACATCAAACCTTTGAGATATTTGGTTAATGTGCAGAAGAACTGTATACCACAATATCAAGTAGGCCATTTGGACATAGTTGATTCAATTCACAAAGAAATAGAAGAGAAGAGTTTACCATTAACTCTGGTAGGGTCATCTTATAGAGCGGTGGGCCTAAATGATTGTATTTATAACAGTCAAATGGAGACTGAAAAATTATTAAAACAATTATTTACTTGATTTGGTATTTTAGAATTTGTGCATTTGATGTACATCTTATTACTTGTTCTCACTATGAACATTATCAATAATAATATTTTTAATTAATCAATATTTTTCTTAAGGATTATGTTTACTTGCAGTCTTTATTTTATTATTATTTTAATTAGAATATTATCAGTTATAATTAGCAGATGAAGTCGAAGAATGAATAACTTTGTCTAGGAATGAAGTGCAAAACTGAGTGGATGTGCCATGCTACAGAACATTCTTGCAAATTTCAGGATATGGGCCTGTAGCTCCCCTAGTGATTGGTCCCTGTCGGGGATCTTTTAATGGAAAAGTGTGTTCTTTTGCTCAGATACAGTTGCAGCTACTGCAAATACAGTTATAATACTACGATTAATATACAACTTGACCAGTTTAAAGTTAGATGTTCCAACAGTGGCGCCAGCCTCCGTCAAGTGGGAGGGTAAGATCGCGATGGGGTCCGGCCATGCCCTTCAGATTATGGGAAACGCCCTTTTGAACATTGATATTGTTTTAGAAAGTTTAGAGAGTTAAATTTTTCTGTGATTATTTTACAAGACAGCATTTGACTAAGAAACGAAAGTTGATAAGGGTCCCCCCACCAAAGAACCTATGGTTATTACCCCATCAAACAACCCATGAGACATTCTTATAATCTGGTGTTTGATGTTAAATCGGCAAGTTAAGACATAACATATCTAATGCCGATTGTAAGCATATCTTTGTTTTCTTAATTCCAATGGTTTTATTTCCTATATTTTTTTATAATTCGTTTTGCTTGGACTTCCCTAAAAAGTTTGCTGCCATTGCAAATGTATCAACAATTGTTTCATCCTATTCAACAGCACTGCTAATCTCTGAAATTTGTTTCATTAATGTCATTTCATACTTTCTTTCTAGACCAACTGAAGAACTTTTTTTCAGCACGAAATACCGATATGGAAATTAAACGAGAATTTGTGAAAGTGGACGTAATATAGTGAGAGATGTAATTTGATGTAAAAGTTTAATTAAGGTTTTAATCATATGATATTTCGTATGGATCCTTTTCAAGTGCTAAATAATTGATTTTGTATATCAATTCTGAGATTCTGTTAGGTTTTTTATTTTTTATTTTATAGCGGATACATTTTGTTATTGATCTATGATTTTTTTATCGCAGATTCGTTTGAATGGAATTCTCGAATTAGAATAAGAAGAAATTGTGACAATCGGTGCCTTAATGATTGGCATAATCGTACGGCTTTCCTGGTAAGTTTTCAACTTTTTCAAGTTTGGTTTTGTTTATATATGTACAAGTGATAATCATAAGCTATAAAGTATTCATATTAGCACACTCTCTCTGGTTTTTGTTTTTGATAAAAAGGGCGGTTGCTAAGTAACTTAGGCCAGAAATTGAGGTCCTTACCAAAATGTGTTAACTTTGCTAATGTCATGGTCCTTGTTTCTTTTGTTCGTCAGCATCGTTCAGATTTGCTTCAAATCATATGTTTAAATTAACTTTCCAGTTTTATTCTACCTCAATTCAAGCTACTATACATTTCATAAAGTACTCTAATGTATCAATCGTGAGATGATGCCAAAATAGCATGGTAACATCTCGTCCTGCAAGCTAAGCTTAGTAAGAGGTTACACTATGGTTAATTCACTTCCATTTAATTTCAATGATGACTTTCTTTCCATTATGCCTTCTCTTATATTAGATGAAATTTGAAATGAATTTGAAATTTTTAAGTTTTGCTCTGTAGTTTTTACGTCTATAGTTTTTAGTTCTTTGGTAGCCCCAGGCTTTTGGCTACAATACTCATCTCCACTTAATTCTGAGAGTGAAAGAGTCCAACAGCTAAATGTTACAATCGCTCATCTGTTGGTAGCACTGTGTGTTTAGATGCCATACTTATCTCTAGTAAATGCCAAATGATTGGTACTTTTATTTTCACGTTATTTTCACGTGATCCATTTGCGTTTTTTGCTTGTGTTTACTCATTATTCAAAATTTCAGACCCCAATGTCAGATCTTGCCCCGAATTTCGTCCAATAGCGATCAAACATGTACTTCTGGTTTGCAAAATCACATTTCTTTGCTTCTTTGTGCAAATTTGAAGCTTTGCAAAACCGTAAAAGAATGAAAAAAAGACAGGAGATTAAAGACATCTATCAAAAGCACTCAAATGATGATTGAAAAAGTCTACATGTCTATAACCAGCTACAAAATAGTCCAAAAAGTATAATTATAAAGAAGAAACCCAAATACGACAACGTTTTTAACATTTTGGCCTCTTGAATCGAACCTCTGTTTCTTGTCTTTTCGTGCCATCTTCATCAACACACCAACAGTATCCTGTAGAACCATGACATTGTACTTCCTTGTATGAACCATCCTCGTTGCATTGTGGAATAAAAGCTCCAGGCATCGGTTGTTTTTTGCCATTAATCACAGGGAATGAATCGAATACCTTCTGGCGCTCTTTTTCACATTTTGATTTGCTTTCTGTTGATAGAAAAATCGCTTAATTATTCCAAACAACAGATGTGTCATTCAAGTGCGATAACGGATCATCCGGAGACATGACATATTGTAGCAAAGGGGAGGGGAGTGGTGTGGAATAAATTCCTTAGTTTTATTTCAATTCTCCTTCTCGGTATAAGGACAGTATTTGGTCCAGTTCTGTGCCTGCCGTTTCAAGTGAGTCGCCGCAGAGAGGCTAAAAGCAACGATTGCCTGAATGAGTAGATGGTCACTTTCTTAAAACAAAATATTGTATTGTTTAAAAAAGTAAAGACAGTATACCCAAACAAAAAAATCAATAGGAAAGGGCTCAAGCAATGATTCCTAGGGAGTGCCTTGATGATTTCATGAAAATACCATAGTGTAATGTAGTGTTTCATATTGGCATTTATTCTTGATAAAAAAAATAAACAGTAGTTAAAAATAAATAGAACAAATAATTAAACTGAAGATTTTAAACATTTCTTTACCTTTACCACATTTCGGTTTCTTAAATCTAGCCTCTGTTCCTTCCACTTTTGTTCCGTTTTTGTCAGCGCACCAACAAAACATTTCATGACACTGGACCTCTTTGTATGAGCCGTCTTCATTGCATTGTGGTATATATGCTCCAAGCCGAGGCACTCGCTTCCCATCAATTATTGGAAATGAATCAAAGATACCCTGTCTTTCTGCCTCACATTTGGAATTGCTTTCTAATAAATTGAGAAAATCATTTCACGATCTAGCTGCTAGGTTATGCAACCATCGAATTAATGTCATTAAAACTGAAAGGACATTTGAGTCGAAATCTGACATATAAATCATATGTATATTTTCAATCAAAATTTATCCTGAAAATTGGATGAGATGTGATCGTTTGATGTCATAAAATTTATTGCCTTGTTCCTCAGTTTTAAGGAAACAGGGACAACACTGAAAAAAAAACCAAAATTTTCGAATTTTTGGTAAAACAGCTGTGTTTGCAATGCTTTATTTATAAGCGCATAAAATTACCAAATATCATCAATTATCAGGTTATTAGAAATAATCAGTTCTTTTCGACGTGTTACTAACATCTCTCTTTTCATATAATTTTTGCAAGTTTCATTCAGAGATTTCTTAATCAATTATCAATGCATATACTGTTATTATAAACACACTAAATTGATGTCAAGTACCAAAAAACGGCTTCATATTCGTTTGAAAAATGTTGATCAATTGACAAGTTCTAAAAATAGGTTAAAGTTCTTTTATCTTTATACAAGCATGTGGGTCTTTATATACAGCTTACCGGGGGGGTATGGCCTAAAAATTACATGATTCATTATTTTTAGAGCTCCTTCTTCTTTTTCTTTAGATTTTGCCATCATATGGAGTCGCTATTTCGCGCTAGACTCTCCCATTCATTTTATCTCCCACTTGGTGTTCCTTCAGGTTCTTTTTCTGCAAATCCTCTTTCAGTTTGTCTTTCCGTCTTTATTTTTTTCGCCTCTCCTTCTGTATCCTAGAATTTATATCTCCATCCTTCTCCCTCTCGCCTAGTTTCTATCTCTTCTCGTCACATGACCGTTCTAATTCATATTTCTTTCTCGCATCTTCGAGCATATTCATTATGACAAGTACCAAACAATAACACACTGATTTTGAGACCAGACTGCTATTCACATGTCGCTTGATCAATTCATTTCAAGTTAAACGCTTTCATTGTTGTTCTAAACATTTGAGCTAAATGAAATTCTATATATTTCACGACGCCATTAGATTTTCGTTCAGGAGCAAAATTTGTTGCAACAATCTTTCATTGAAACATTATCATGCTGGTAAGCGACAACTCGCTTTTTTTACCAACATGAATTACTTTTACAAACCTTTTTTGCAAGTTGGCTGCTTGAATCTTACTTCAGTTTCTTGTCTTTTCGTGCCATCTTCATCAACACACCAACAGTATCCTGTAGAACCATGACATTGTACTTCCTTGTATGTACCATCTTCATTACATTGTGGCATAAATGCACCCAACAATGGCCGTCGTTTACCATGAATTATTGGGAATGATTCAAATACACTTTGACGCTCTTTCTCGCATTCAGACTTGTCTTTTTTTTCTATAAAAAAGAAAATCATTTCGTTTGATCAATTCGTTGATGCTTGCTCATGATACAGTAGCGAGTCCAATAATACCGAAGTCCAAAAAAAGCAAGGCTCATGGGCCTTTGTCTCAATGGGCCTTTGTCTCAATGGGCCTTTGTTTCAATGGGCCTTTGTTTCAATGGGCCTTTGTTTTAATGGGCCTTTGTCTTCGCACTGACCATGCAAGAATCGTGCGACCTTTTTTTTGGATTCCCAAACTAAGGGCAACATCACATCCAATTTTGTAATGAATTACCTGATCTTCTACATGCAAATTTATTTTCAAATGCTTCTCTACATTATTTGATCCGAAATTTTGATTCTAAAAATACATTTTATGACCTGAATTATTTGCCTCTCTAAAAGTAATGAAAAACTTCAATTAAAAAAAAGAAGATTTGACCTATTTCTACTATTCACAAGATGATTCATATAAATGTATTAAGAAGACTTTTTCAGTTGTTTGTATTTCACTCCTTCCATTTTATGGAAAGTTCTACTTAATTGCTCGCTCAATTTAAGTAGTTATAAAAGGAAGGGAGACCTACCTTCTTCTTTCACTACTATCTTTTTCTTTTTATACCCTCTAACTGCAATGTCTTTCTTATAAGTACCAGCTCCACTAATATCTATCGCATGTTCAACATCGTTGAAGAAATCCCCATCTCTTAACCACTTTTTGCCATCCTCTTCGTCTTTGTAACACCATCCTCGATTCAATGTAGCCTCGATCAGGTATCTATTCGGCTTTAGCTTTGACTCCACAACTAATTTGTATGGAATCCAATTATCAGGAGAAACCTTGATATTTCTGATCACGTGTGTTGCAACTGTTGTTTCAGGACAGTCATTTGGCCTCGTGCAGTAAATGGCATCTCTCAGAGTGATAACGAGGCATGATTTAGATTTCTCTTCAGGTGAAAGGTCTTTTAATGAATTGAAAGGAGCATCGTCTTCTGAGCCCAACACGACCAATCCTTCTATGATAGTTGGCTCTGAAATAGCACCGACGGCTGGCGTTTCTTAAAAACAAATGAGGAACTGTCATATTGAAATGAGGAAGTCATTGAAAACAACAATAGGTTTACAATGTGAGAAATAATTGAGGAGGACGACGAAGATGATGATGGTAATGATGATAATAATAATGATGATGATGGTGGTGGTGGTGGTGGTGGTGATGATTATGATGATGATGATGATGATGATGATGATTATAATGATGATTATGATGATGATGATGGTGGTGGTGGTGGTGGTGATGATTATGATGATGATTATGATGATGATGATTATGATGATGATTATGATGGTGATGGTGGTGATGATGATGATGATGATGATGATGATGATGATGATGATGATGATGATGATGATGATGATGGTTATGATGATGATGATGATGATGATGATTATGATGATAATTATGATGATGGTGATTGATGATGATAATGATGATAATGATGATGATTATGATGATGATGATGATGATGATGATGATGATAATGACGTTGTTTATAATATTCGTGATAATGATGATGATGATGATGATGATGATGATGATGATGATGATGATGGCGATGATGATTGATGATGATGATGATGATGATGATGATGATGATGATGATGATGATGATGATGATGATGATGATGATGATTACATACCTGTTTCATTACATTTTCCTTGTTTCTTTACTTCAATGATTGTTTTAGTAGAGCATGATTCATATTCCATAACACATTTGTTTGCATAGTTCTTTCCATTACTTCCACAAACTGGTTTGTATATCATTGGGCAACCTAATCGGCATTCACAACTGGCATTCCCATTCGATGAAACTACACATCGAGAGTAAAATTCGCACTTCATGTCATCACAAGGATCTGACAAGAAATCAAACAGTTCAAACATTTCAGTTCGATGATTGCCTGATCTTTATACAACCAAAAAAGGTGAGGTAGGGGGGGGGGAGTCAATCAACCATGTTCATGCTGCGAATATGCTATTATATTGATGAGTGCAGTTTTATTATCATAGTTATTTCTAATTTACTTTGTAAGTTCAGAGATTACTTATCGAATAATGTAGTAACATTGAACAGACGAGTAATCACCGTAACGGAATAATAATAAAAAAGACTGCAAATAATTTTATTTGTAACCACAGATAACATGATATATTTCACTTGAACAATGTTTGCAGTCCCCCTCCCAAATTAAAATGTTGGCATACCTCGTTTCCATAAAAATATTGGCCAATGCATGTCCTTGGTTTTGAGTGTGATTAATAAATCAGAGTACAAGGACAATCAAAACGATGGAATGAATCAAATATTTGTCCCACCTTTTCCACAGACTGGTTTCTTGAATCGAACTTGTGTTTCTTGTCTTTTCGTGCCATCTTCATCAACACACCAACAGTATCCTGTAGAACCATGACATTGTACTTCCTTGTATGAACCATCCTCATTGCATTGTGGAATAAAAGCTCCAGGCCTAACCTGTATTGCGCCTTCTTCCACAATGAATGAATTTTCTACCTTTTTGCGTTCTTTTTCACATTTCGATTTGCTTTCTATTGATGGAAACAAAGTTATCCAAATCAAACTAAAACATAAACTATTTTAGTAATTAGCAGATGCAATGATCAGGACTATAGTCAGCATCACCATGATTGATTATTATCATAAAAAAAACAAATCATTGAAATCATCTCCTCCACAGCAGTAAATCCATCCTCAATGAGGCGACATCGTCAATACATTGATGACGGCATCAAACAATTTACATTTTCTAAGACTGAGTTGAATATATTGTGTGTGCCCATTTGCAGTCACATGTCCTGATTACAACAGAATAATATAAAAACCCCTTTCCCGTAGGCCTCACGCTAACCATAAGGAACTAACCGAAAAATTATACATTCCTGTTCTGGAACTGTAGTCTACGCTCATTCTTTTCCCCCAAAAAACTTTATTAATCGATTGAAATTTGTGGAAAAATTCTAAATTATTGCAAAGGAGATGTAAAAACACCCTCAGCCCACGTACAATATGAAATTATATTATATTATATTAAATTATGTTTACTAAGTTTAGCCCCGAATAAAATTTGGTTTACCTTCTTCCTTCTTTAATTCTTTCTTTGGCTCTACATAATCTCTAACTGCAATATCTTTATTATAAGTAGCAGCTCTATCAATTTCAATTGAATGCTCAACATCATTAAAGAAATCTCCATCTTTTATCCATTTCTTGCTATCCTTATCATCATCATTACACCACCCACGATTTAGTACAGCCTCAATCAAGTATCTATCTGGCTTTAGCTTTGACGTCACAACTAATTTGTATGGAATCCAATTGTCAGGAGACACTTTTATATCTTTGATCACGTGTTTTGCAACTGTAGTATCAGGACAATCTTCCAGCCTCGTGCAGTAAATTGCTTTCCTCATCACGATAACGAGGCATGATTTTGGTTCTACATAACTGTCGTTTCCAAGACTTTTGCTGAGCAACACCTTCCCTTCAATTACAGTAGGCCTAACAATGGTACCAATTTGACCTTTCCCTTTAAAATAAGGAAAAAAAGTGAAATCATGTCAATGTTTTTCCTTGCAATTTGTTTTATGATTGACAAACCTTAGTATTTTCTTCATCAACATTGCATTTGTCTGCTAAATATAGGTTAAATAAAAATAAGTTTAAATTAATGTAAATAGCTTTAATTAATGAGTCTTAATTAGCAGCGCGAGGTTTTTGTTAAAATAAGAGACTTTTGAGGTAAAATATTGTCGGATCGGAATCGAATAATGTTGCAAACAAACTGCTAACATCCTTGGGACAAAATACAAATGCAAAAGATAAAAAATTTCCATTCTTCTTCGTGGAATTTTTTTTTAACAATAAAATTGGTATAAAGATGAGGGCGAAGATGATGATGATGATGATGATGTTGATGATGATGATGATGATGATGATGATGATGTTGATGATGATGATGATGATGATGATGATGATGATGGTGATGGTGATGGTGATGATGACGATGATAATGATAATGATTATGATGATGATGATGGTGGTGATGATGATTGATGATGATGATGATGATTACATACCTGTTTCATTACATTTTCCTTGTTTCGTTACTTCAATGATTGTTTTAGTAGAGCATGATTCATATTCCATAACACATTTGTTTGCATAGTCCTTTCCATTACTTCCACAAACTGGTTTGTATATCATTGGGCAACCTAATCGGCATTCACAACTGGCATTCCCATTCGATGAAACTACACATCGAGAGTAAAATTCGCACTTCATGTCATGACAAGGATCTGACAAGAAATCAAACAGTTCAAACATTTCAGTTCGATGATTGCCTGATCTTTATACAATCAAAAAAGGTGAGGTAAGGGGGGGGGGAGTCAATCAACCATGTTCATGCTGCGAATATGCTATTATATTGATGAGTGCAGTTTTATTATCATAGTTATTTCTAATTTACTTTGTAAGTTCAGAGATAACTTATCGAATAATGTAGTAACATTGAACAGACGAGTCATCACCGTAACGGAATAATAATAAAAAAGAGTGCAAATAATTTTATTTGTAACCACAGATAACATGATATATTTCACTTGAACAATGTTTGCAGTCCCCCTCCCAAATTAAAATGTTGGCATACCTCGTTTCCATAAAAATATTGGCCAAAGCATGTCCTTGGTTTTGAGTGTGATTAATAAATCAGAGTACAAGATCAATCAAAACGATGGAATGAATCAAATATTTGTCCCACCTTTTCCACAGACTGGTTTCTTGAATCGAACTTGTGTTTCTTGTCTTTTCGTGCCATCTTCATCAACACACCAACAGTATCCTGTAGAACCATGACATTGTACTTCCTTGTATGAACCATCCTCATTGCATTGTGGAATAAAAGCTCCAGGCCTAACCTGTATTGCGCCTTCTTCCACAATGAATGAATTTTCTACCTTTTTGCGTTCTTTTTCACATTTCGATTTGCTTTCTATTGATGGAAACAAAGTTATCCAAATCAAACTAAAACATAAACTATTTTAGTAATTAGCAGATGCAATGATCAGGACTATAGTCAGCATCACCATGATTGATTATTATCATAAAAAAAACAAATCATTGAAATCATCTCCTCCACAGCAGTGAATCCATCCTCAATGAGGCGACATCGTCAATACATTGATGACGGCATCAAACAATTTACATTTTCTAAGACTGAGTTGAATATATTGTGTGTGCCCATTTGCAGTCACATGTCCTGATTACAACAGAATAATATAAAAACCCCTTTCCCGTAGGCCTCACGCTAACCATAAGGAACTAACCGAAAAATTATACATTCATGTTCTGGAACTGTAGTCTACGCTCATTCTTTTCCCCCAAAAAACTTTATTAATCGATTGAAATTTGTGGAAAAGTTCTAAAATATTGCAAAGGAGATGTAAAAACACCCTCAGCCCACGTACAATATGAAATTATATTATATTATATTAAATTATGTTTACTAAGTTTAGCCCCGAATAAAATTTGGTTTACCTTCTTCCTTCTTTAATTCTTTCTTTGGCTCTACATAATCTCTAACTGCAATATCTTTATTATAAGTAGCAGCTCTATCAATTTCAATTGAATGCTCAACATCATTAAAGAAATCTCCATCTTTTATCCATTTCTTGCTATCCTTATCATCATCATTACACCACCCACGATTTAGTACAGCCTCGATCAAGTATCTATTTGGCTTAAGCTTTGACGTCACAACTAATTTGTATGGAATCCAATTATCAGGAGACACTTTTATATCTTTGATCACGTGTTTTGCAACTGTAGTATCAGGACAATCTTCCAGCCTCGTGCAGTAAATGGCTTCCCTCATCACGATAACGAGGCATGATTCTGGTTCCACATAACTGTCGTTTCCAAGACTTTTGCTGAGCAACACCTTCCCTTCAATTACAGTAGGCCTAACAATGGTACCAATTTGACCTTTTCCTTTGAAATAAGAAAAAAAAAGTAAATCAAAATAAAATCAAATAAAATCAATTCCACGTTTTTCAACCGTTTTGTTTTATGTTTGACTAACCTTATTATATTTACTTTCTAAAATACAACTTTCTTCTAAAAATGGGTTAAATGAAAAATAATTTGAAGGTTGATTGAAATAGCTATTGTTTACGAATTTTAATTAGAAAAACGAGGTTTTAATTAAAAAAAAAGATTTTTGGCAATGCAATTTTCAGATCAGATTTACAAGCTGTTACGGTTGACTTGGGCCAATAACTGTTATGAAAAAAGATAAATTAACACACGTATGAATAAAGGGTTAAATAAGTAGGTCATTTTTTTTAATTGCTAGCTTACTTCTTCTTAAAAATTGTTAAAAAACAAAAATTAATCATGTGCTTACTGTCATCATCACACTCTCCATCCTTTTTCTTCTCGAGCATTGTCTTGATTTTGCATGCTTCGTACTCCATAACACATTGATTAGGATAGGTTTTGCCATCGCTGCCACAGATGGGTTTGTATATCAATGGACATCCTTCTCGGCACATGCATTTTGCACTGCCATCGTCTGATTTGACACATTTTGAATAAAAACCGCATTTCACACTGCTGCACGGGTCTAAAAATACAAATGGTTAATTTAATGAAGAGGAAAGGGGGTGAAGAATGGTGAGGTGCATAAGATGAAAAGAAATACAATTTAATACTAGTAGCGGGATATAGAGACTCTCAAAGTGGCACTGTCGGGTCACCATAGTAGAATTATCTTAACCCTTTAATGGTCATAAAGACTCATACCATCACTAAATGTATAGGCAATGCAGTCCATATGACCATCAAAGGGTTGCTAACTGATGAAAGGTTTTGCCAATATTTTTGATATCATCGTAAATGCTACTTCTTATCTTTAGCTTTCTTTCTTTTGTTGCCATTTGTGTTTAATTATTTTAATCATTTCTACTCTCCATTATTACATTCAAATTTCTGATTTAATTCTAAGACCAAACAAGCAACAAATTAAAAGACGTTTTATGTATCATTGGGACAGTTTTCTCTCTGAAAAAAAGACTCGATTTGTCTCAATCGCAAATGGATTTGCTTAATTAAGGTAGAAAGATGTTTTTGTTTCGCAGGCACTTTCTTTCATATTTTCTGACCCTATCTTTGGCCCGGAGGCATAAACAGGATTTCAATAGTTACCTGAAAGATAAATTTGCAAATAAGAAATACCTCTGCGTTGAAGATAATACAGAGTAGAAGATAATTACAACATCGGTTCAAAGAGAGAAAATTTCATGAAATACAAAACAACCGGTTCTGGAGACAAAGCTAGTACAGCATATGAAAGTAAACTAAACTGAGAACTCGAACCTTTCAGGGTAGAACCATTCCTGCCAATTTGTTAGTAAAATGAGAAAAAAATGAAATGCAATTGGTTAGATGTAAAATCAATAAAAAGTTTACCGCACAATGGTACATCACAATAATCCCATCTTTTTTCAGGTGATGTTGTATAACACCAGGGTCCTTCTGGTTCTCCATCAGGATTTCTGCAAAAGTTTTCATCTAATCCAAATTGACGGTGGGTGTTGGGTGTAATTCCACGCGGAACTCGTTCTTTTGAGTCCCATCTCTGACACTCAACCCCCTTCTTAGTTTGACTCACAATTCCCCGATATTCTTGCCCTGCAACTGTCTTTTTGCATTTATCTACGATTAAATACATGTTATCTTTACAATCAAAATTAATTTCATTTGGCAACTTAATTTGGAGCATAAACCCTTGAGTCTCCTTTTCTCTCTACTCATCATCTACTTGTCGACTTCTTCCATGCTGATCTGCATTCATAAATAAAATTTAATCTCTATCTTATCCAATAGCAATATTTCCATGTATCAAAACCATTATTTCTATGTTTTTTTATTGACACCATCCCTTTCTTGTTGGCCTTAGGGGTCTAGAGCGTTACGGTCTCAGGATTACTAAGCCCCCTACCTATTGAGTCAAAAGGCAGATTTTTACGGTATTGTCTTGTTCTTTCATGAATTTTTCAGTAAAGCTCCCCCCTAGTGGCATAACTACTGTTTTTAAAACAAGGTATTAACCACTTGTTTTCAACTGTCACTTTCTCTACCTTTCCGATTTACTGGAAACAAAATAAGTGCAACTTCAAAAACAGATGCAATGTTTGATAACACACAAATTTATTTTTTATCCAACACGGCCTGTTTCTTATAAAAAGAAATGTCTAAAACTGATGCCTTTCGCCATCAAAGTTCAAAATATAAATAAGCCTAATAGATACCTGGTTTGCACAATGGTATATAACAGTAATCCCATCTTTTATCTTTTGATGTTGTGTAGCACCAAGGGCCATCTGGTTCACCATCTGGATTCCTGCAGAAATTCTCATCTAGGCCTGCATCTGGATATGCCTTAGGGGAAAATCTATGTTTATTGGGGGTGGTAGTATCCCATCTTTGACACTGTAGCCCCCCTCTGGTTCTGTTCTGTGTTCCTCGGTAATCTTTAGCTGCAATTTTGTCCTTGCAATCGCCTTGAAAAACATAAACATGTTTTAAAAACATAAACAATCTGGTATGGTTAATTATTGTATCAAAATAAAGTAGCATGAGCACTTTGATCACAACAGCAGATATTGCATGACATTACGCGCCACCTATTGTTATTTTCATTCTTTTTCAAACCCCTAATATTGTGCAATATGTATCTAATGTTGTAAACGTACAAAGTATTGTGCAATGCCCAAAAGACAGCCTGTGTCACTCAGCGATGAGGCAATATCAATATTTTCACCTAAAATCAATATTCTTAAAATTTCACGACGTAATTTGATTTCAATGTGCTTACTCGATAACCTTTTTTAAAAGCCATTGCTATAAATATTTAGCGTGGGTAAATTTTTAAGCACTCGCCACTCCCTTTCAAATATATCACTGAAGACTGGTCATCTCATAGTCACCTTTGGCACCATAGTTACTCGGTGCTCGGTGCTTCTATTCTATTTTTCTTCTTCGTAATTTCCTGCCTTACGTAATCAATTGTCAATTCTCAAGTTTCAATTTCAATTAATCGATTTTCAGTTGTGTGACTAACTTTTCAGTCCAAGAAATCTGTTTCTCTTATTACTTTCTTCTGCTAGTTTTTCTTTGCTAGTATCAAGGTTCATATCAAGTTTTTCTTGAAGAATCGTTATCTGTTAATCACCAATTTTTCCCAGTTTCTCTGCTCTTCTCTTGATGGGCAAGGGGCGACTGTCAATCATTATTTTGCCGTATATGACAAGGTCAAAAGCCCTCTGGGGAAAGAGGAAAGGTGACAGACGGTTTGGCCTACTTATGACTGACGCGCATTTGGGAGACTTTAAACAAGTATTTCCTGGCAGGGGTGAGAAATTGGGTCCCATATACCAGGGTACCCCTGGGCAAGTCATCGCACGTGACCTTGTCGCTTTGCCCAAACTGAGATATAAGGGGCGTTTAAAACAGGCAAAAAACCTTCTCGGTCTCAAGGCTATCAAAATATCACCAGTTATAATGAATATTTTCAAACTGTTTTTAGAATATTATTGTCCCCGCCTCATCAACATGTTCAAACTGTTTTTATCTACTTTACAGTTGAACATATTTGGAATAACACGGAAACTTGAAACGGAAAGCAATGAAGGAAACAACCACTGGGGAGGCGCATTGATGTATCTCGGTCTGGTGCGCATAAGCAGATTTTAAAATGTCGAAAAGCGCTATGACGTGCTACTTGACCTCGATATCGACCTCATTTGGGTTTGATCAACCTCGATCTCGACCTCATTTAGGAGCCAATTACTATTGTTACATGAAACTTTCATTAAATATTTCGCAAAGTGCCCGGTGGAGGGCAGCATGAAAACGTGTTAAGTTCAATAATGCAAAAAATGAAAATGTAACAACGAATTAGTCCGACTTTATCGGACAGTCAATAAAGAACCATAAATTAAATCATGTTTTCCTTTTTTTTGTCGTCGTTCTCATCCTGAAATGCAAAAAGTATAATGAAAGTGGGTAGCTGACCAACCGCTTTCTTAGGTTTCCCTTTTATGATACTACTATTTTCCATATCGTTGTGATAGCCTTTTGTTCCCACATCAATATGTATCTTCTAAACAAGTGTGTGAACGTCCGTATCATTACACCCCCGGTACTTACGTGCCAAAGCATTGCTGGAGGCCTACGCTTCTCACTGAAAAATGAAATGAACTGGGGCGAAGGGGGGTGAACTTTATAAGCAAAGATGGTTTTGTTGATAAAATGCCATTATCAAGGCGCACATTTCTTTGCATTTTTTTGTTAATATTATTTAAGCATTATACTGTTTGGTACTGTTTGAACTACTGGGTTGAAATCTACTAATGACGTCATTGAAGGTTTGAGGGAAGCTCGCTGCTCTACCTTTTCTATGTTTTTGCAATTTTGCTTTATCTTCTGAATCGAAGACAAATCTTACATTTTGTCTGTGTATTGTCTTGTATTATCTCAGAAAAATTGAAAGATTCGTAAGGAGTAGCATGTGTTGTAAAGGAAGATTTGATAATGATTCACTTGTATCATTGCACCAGTCATAGCCGTCCTAATCATCATATCACCAAAAAAAATGGTTTAAACGGATTACAAACTCTATGGTAACTTCCGTGCTGTGTGATGCCTTGTGGGAAGATAAGATGAAGGTTGGGGTCCGGCCACGCCTTTCAGATTTGGGAAACGCCCTTTTAAACAAATTGATACTGTTTTAGAAATGTTTCGAAGCTCAAATCTTATTTGCAATCAACTTGTAAGATATCATGTGACTAAAAAAAGAAAATTGATGAGGGCAAACTATTGCTCTAAATTGTTGACGAATCTGTATTATCGTATTTTCAAAAGTGGGGGGAGGGGGCAACCCCAAAGAAATCATGTTCTTATTCTTTTTATTCTTATTCTTCCTTTTAAGTTCTTATTTAGCTTATTTAGTTTATACCTTCATTTGAGTCATAGCTTAAGTTTTGCGAATATTTCAAACTTTGTCGATTGACCTAGCTTTTTGACTGCCCTCAGATTTTCCACCTGGATACATGATTGGGGAGGGAGGGAGTGACACCCCTCGTTATCTACGTGCCTGACAGTGGATATTCAATTTCAGTGGTTGACCTTCAATTCGATACATATTGTGACGAGCTAGGTGTCATTTAAATATTCTGTTACAAGCAGTACAACAATAGAACTTCTTGACATTGTTGTCATCGTCATCCTCCTCAAATTCTCATAAACTTTTAGCAACACTGGTAGTAAGAAGATCCTGAACTTTTAGCAGCATTTGATTCTGTTATTACGATTCTTGTAAAAATGGGTTATCGAGGACTGGAAATGGTTTAAATACAATTACCAGGAGCAGATTATTCGAAAGCTTTTCAGAGTTTTGGGAAATGCTGCGCAAATAGGGGAGGGGCACAGAATCGTGCAAAAGATAAAGTTGCGAAACGGCAAACGCGAATGAAAACAACAAACAATAAAATGAAAGATCTATGCACTCAATTTTTTCGGCCTTTCACGCCATCACGCCGCAACACCGTCCACATCACATTTCACGCGCCCAATATTTTAGTCAAATGCACCACTATTGCAGTCTTGTCACTCATTTCTTCATAGCAGACTTTGCTGTGTAAAAAAATGTTGATGGTTGACCGGGTGTTATACACTCTTTATTATCATCATCGAAACTTCAGCACATCTTCACGTCATCACGCTTTCAAGAATCCATTTAAAAAAAGAACCCCCCCCCCCCAATAACACACAGAAAAAGCAGCTTTCTCGTCATGACAAGAGATCGCTTGGGGGTCATCTTTAAATGGATTTTACGTTGGTGAGAGTCAACCGCTGGATTTGCTGTTTAGGGTTGCTAAACAATTGAGAAACAGCAATGAAATCATTTTAACGATATAGTATGTTATTCATCGATTGGTGAATTGATACATCATTTACTGGTCATTGTTGCTATATGATCATTTTTTTCAATATGTTAAGTTCAGTTTATGTCATATTTTGAAGATAGATTTGTTCAAATTTCGATTCATTTGCACGAACAAAAATTATCAGATTCTACTTCCTCATATCTTACACGATGCCAACACTCGCTTCACATTTAGATTTTCTCACGAAAATTGTTAATTGTATACAAAACTAGACATACTAAAATTTACAAATAAGAATAATTTCACTGCATGGTTTAATAAATAAGTGGGCACTGCTGATCATTTGCCGCGGGGATATTTAGAGATAGAATGAGGTAATGCGAGAAGAAAGGCATCGCTTTGGGACTAACAATTTACATAAGTTATCAATAAACAACAATCATTTCTTACTTCAAAATACATTATTATTGTGCCCTTTTTTATATTTCCTGTTAAATCCAGCACAACTTTATATCAACAATGCTCCCCTATAACGTATAAAAATAACGTAAAAAAACAGTTGGATTTTGATTGAAAGACAGAACAATTGCGGTCTCTTAAATTTGCTAGGCAGATTATTCCATGACCAAGCCCTAGCAATCGGTTCCTTTCATTTAAATCTCAACAAATCCATTTATCGTCTCAGATCATTGGTGAAAATAAGCAATCAAATGATATCTTGAGAAAAAAGTCTGTATTTTCTTTCCTTGCCGTAAGAATAGAATAATTTTGAAATGCAAAAGTATTTTTACCTGCCAAGGTGACTTGTGCGAAGCAAGAAACGGCGCAAAAAATCAAGAAATAATGAATCAGTTCCATGTTTCTTGAGCCTGTGCAAACGTTACGAAGAACGGGTTGGCAAGACTCAAAAGATACCAACGTGTTATTCACATTTGTTAATGTTAACAGCAGGATACCGATTGAAGACAAAACGACATGTCAACAGACGTCATGAATTTTGTCACCAAGTTGAAATCAGGTTCAAAACAGGATATATCATCGCAACTTCATCCTGTTCATACCCCGGGGGCCCAGCAGGAGCCTCACTTGAAGGGGATCTCCATCGTCTACCTGATAATACTATCCACGCAATATTTTCATCCTTCTCAAAAGATTTAGCAGGTGATTATCCGGAGTGGGAGTGCAACATTAAAAAGAAATAGGAGTTGGTCACAGGGCCGCAACTACAGTGGGGTGAAGGGGGGAGTGACAGCTACAGAGGGGTGAAGTTTTTGGCCATGAAGACGTATTTCGTCGGCAAATTAAGGTTTGTACGCCAGTATTTTCGGCAAATTCCCTGGAATAGAACCTCTAGCTGCGGCCCTGGTGGTTATATGCGAGAAAAGATTGCATAATTGGTAGGCAATATTGAATTTTGTAGGAATTCAAAATGCCCCCTTGCCAACCCCCTCTGATTGCTGCAGGAAAAATGAGGCTATTATTGAATAAAGAAAAATAAATATGAATAGATTGCATATTAATTAGTATTCTTAATTTTATGCACATTTTCATAAAAACAACCCTTAAAAGAATCAGGCTGAGATTAGGTTTGCCAAAAACAAAGCAGGCTAAAATTCAACAAAACTTGTAAGAAAATGAAGTACAAACAATGAAACGTGGAAACAAAAAAACAGAAGACTATCAACATTTGCATTAACACAACCATTGTTGTTGAAATATCAAATATATGTCCTCTGCTTAGAATAGAACAGCAGCGAGCTGCAATTGCAACATCCATAACATCCAATACAGAGGCTTTTATCAGTTTATTATGCAATGTCTGGACACTGCTATGCACAGGAAATTGCAATGTAGAAATAACAACAATGTAAGTAAATCTTGAAGCTAAAATTATACGGACAAATTAGAAGTGCCAGGCTGGAACTAGAGCCAAGAGTTCTCATTAAAATGTCATATTTCATCAGTTGTATCAGTCAATTACACATAATAGCAGGGAGGGGGCAGGGGGCAGGGGGCAGTTGCCCCCAAGAAATTTTCAAAGTGAGGTGTGTTTGCACGTACTTATCACTTGATCCATAAAAGGTCCCTTCTCCGAGGAAATTAAGATGAAACCTTAAAAACCAAATCATATTTTTGCGGTGTTTTCTGGTGATGTAAAAACGAGGGTCTCAAAAAAATGTGTTCCCAGTTGACCCCTCGCTGAAAATATCCTGTGCACGGCCTTGCGACATAAATAAATTATTAATGAGATCATTTCAGCTACGTTTAATTATGATTTAAAGAAGGTCATTCGGGGACTCGTGTCCAACCACAAGAAGACAAAGTGCATGGTGATGAATAAAGGAGGCAAGCTCCTTTAGTGTAACACACGTCATTTTAATAGTGAAAAACTAAAAACTTCAAAAAATTACCTTGGCTCTACCATGTAGATTTTTAAGGGGCTGACTCAAACATGGATTTAGTGACATGAACCCGGTTGAAAATAAATTGAACACAAACTTTTGTAAACATTTATAAGGAGTGAACAATTCAGTTTCAAGTAATGCCTGTAGATTGAATCAGGTAGACTTCAACTCTTTGTCAATGGTTTCAAATCGACTGTCAAAAATCGACTCTTTTAGAATCTTAAACAACCAACCCAAAATGCGCACTTCAGGCACATCGGAGACGTGGGGATGGGGGGCTGGGGATGGGGGGCTTGGGCTGTAGCCCCGCACTTTCCTGCCGCTATGTTATATTGAAGGCGTATGTTTCTAATCGAACTACGTAAAGGGCTATGTGACCTATGCCCATTGCACTTGTGTTCTTCTTGCCATTTTCCCAATCACAAAGCTTGGGCATGTCTTGACCTTTTTATCGACTGCAAGATAGGGCCACGCCCAATCTTCAAAGCACCCTCACTCGAAAATAAGCTAAAACAAACATCACAACACGAACCGCAGTTAGCAAATTTCAAATTTAGACTATCAGATCATTGCTTGGAAATTGAAATTGGACGTTACTCAAGACCACCCAAAAAAACCAGAAGAATGAATATGTACTTTTTTAATACTACGGAGGATGATATGATTGTCTTATGAAATGTAATTTGAACACCAAAGAGAGGGGTAAACTATGAACCAAAAATGTAACATTAAGTTGTATTTATTATTCGATTTTGATTAGTTAACTTGTATATATTTAAATAATGCAGGGCCTCCAACGAGTGGGGGGCCGGGCGGCCTTGGCTCCCCTTTTTTGCAAATTAAGGCTGCTCATCATCTTGTGCCATGATAATTTTTCGGCAACAAAGCTTGACCCCCCCCCCCCATTTATTTGGTCCTGTAATGTATATATTGTCAGTTATTTTACATTTGGTCAAATGCAAATACTTAGTTGCGACAGTAGTTTAATTAGCATTATATTTCTTCTTTTTGTCGCTTTTGCTGCATTCTGTTTTTGTATACGCATTTATTGTTGTTACCATGAAGTATACATAGTTAATTTATGAACTCATCTCCGAACACCGAGAGCAGTACAAGTATATCCGATCTGTAGTGTCAATCAAATGCGCCTTCACAGCAGACGGTTGCCGGCGCGCAGCATCACATATCACAGGGTGATTTTTGAAGGTGATGGAATTAGCAACGAAAATGAGCGAAGACAGGAGACCGATAATTTCTGTGGGAAATATAGATGGTAGCGACTCAGAGGATGAAGTTGACCATGGAAGTATCTCAGTTGAAAATGCAAGCCTGCTAAGTACTGAAGATCAAGTTTTTGCAGAAAGAAACGAAGCTAATGGTGACATAGCAACTAAAGATTGGCTCAACCTGGCCTATGTTATTCTTTACCTTCAAGGTGTTGGTTCTCTGCTACCATGGAATTTCTTTATCACTGCTCGTGGGTATTTTGAAAAGAAATTTGAAAATGAGCCAGACTTGAAACGCAGTTTCGAGAGTGCCTTTTCTGTAGCTGCAATGGTACCAAATGTTTTAGCTTTGCTTGTAAATGTGTTTCTCACCAAGCAAGTTAATCGTAACTTAAGGATGGTCACATGTCTTGTGGTAACCCTCATCTGTTTCATCGTCACAACTGTCTTCGTCAAAATTGACACCACAAATTGGACAAAAGGCTTCTTTGGACTTACAATTGGCACTGTGGCCTTCATTAACATGGCATGTGCAATTTATGGTGGAGTGTTTTTCGGGGTTGCAGGAATTATTGGCCAAAAATACACGCAGGCCATTATGGGGGGTCAAGGTCTTGGAGGTACTTTTGCTGCTGTTGCGAGTATACTTTCTTTAGTTGGCAACAGCAAACCAGAAGACAGTGGATTTGGTTACTTCCTCACAGCAGTTGTTGTCATTTGCATTTGTTTTGTCACTTATTTTATATTTTTTAGACTGCAATATGTCAATTACTGCCTCAATCGTAATGAATTTAGAGAGCTGCGTGGTAGCCAAGCCACTGTGAAGACGTCAATCAATGCATTAACTGCAAGTTCTAGTAGTCTCCTCAGCATCACCAGTCTTGGTAGCACAGCCAGTTTGGTCCAATACCCAGTACGTGTAGAGGTGCCATATTTGCAAATTCTGAAACAAATATTACCTATGGCTAGTTCAGTATGTGGTGTTTTTGTAATAACATTGGCCCTTTTTCCATCAGTTGTATCTGGTATTGAATCAGTGAACCAATCAGATGGTACCAAATGGACCAATGAATTGTTCTCACCGATGTCATGTTTTTTACTTTTCAATCTTGGTGATCTGGCTGGTAGAACAATAGCTGGCATTGTGCCATACTTCAATGAAAAAAGCTGCATGATACCAGTTTTATGCTTTGCAAGAATAATATTTCTGCCACTTTTTGCATTGTGCAACTACAGGCCGAATCACAGAAGACTCCCTGTGTTGTTGAAACATGATGCATATCCAATTGTTATCAATGTTTTATTTTCATTGAGTAATGGGTATCTTGGAAGTCTTTGTATGATGTATGGTCCAAAACTTGTCAGTCCAAAACATGCAGAAGTGGCAGGAACAATCATGGCATTATTTTTATCATGTGGACTTGCAATAGGTGCCGGATTATCTTTTGGTGTAACTGCATTGATATAGGTTATAAATGGGTTATTAGAAATGGCGGATCCAGGGGGTGCAGGGGGCCTGAGCCCTCCTTTTCACCAAAGAGCAACAATTTTTCTGCGCCCTCCTTTAATCCCTTCTGTAGATGCCAGGATATTGCATCTGAGGCACCCTAAAATCTAAATTTTTCTGCCCCTAGACCCCCTTGTGCCCCCTTTTTCTATGGGCCTTGTGTGAGCTTTGTTGGATGGTGCCCCCCTATCCCAGAATCCTGGATCTGCCCCTGTTATGTAGTTTCATTTTAATGTTGGAAAAATTAAGCATTGACTTAGATGATACAAATTATTAATGTTGTATGTAAAGCTGGGCAATTTTCATAGATTTTAATTCCAATTTCCAAATGGAATAATAAATTCAATTGATTTTTATAATTCAAAACTGCATTATGTGAAAGAAATGGAAGCATAACTTGCTGAAAGCACTTTTTTCTTGCACTCTTCAGAGAATGAACCATGAAATAAAGTTTAACTAAAGTAAGTACCTAAGTAAGGTGCGATACTGGCCCTAGGAAAAAAACAATCTTTGAGCCTTTCATTCTCCAAAGTTTGCTTCATGAAATAAGCATGCTCAATATGCTAATGTTTGTTTCTGATTTTTTTTGCAGCTTTAAGATTTTTATCATATTTGGAGACGAAACTTTTATTTTTAAAGGTAATGAGCTCCCAAAATCTTGATTGTTTCAATCTTAGTCTTAAATCTAAATTTCTCTTGTTTGATCTATCAATATTATTGGTTTTTTTGTTTTGAATTTATAAAATCCAGCTCAGCAGCAGATAATTGGTGCATGTTCATTGGATATTTCAATTTGACTATTTAATGTCTTATTATTTTCAATTTTTTTCTTCCTGTAATTTTTTGAGTTGTTTAATCTTTTCAAAGATTTGAGATAAGTCTGAAATTTTCAATTGTTTTGGAATAATTCACCATGCAAATAGAATATCGTCTCTCAAAATTTCTTGTCTTTCTTTTCCACAGGAGAGGTTTTTACTAAGGCAGGCCTTGAATACTTTCATGATCACAATGGAGCTATTTACCCCTGCACCCTAACATGCTAATTATGTTTGTAATCGACACAATTATTGCATGAACATAGATATTAAATGAATCAACTCTTAAAATTGTATTTATAAGAGGGTGTGGCCATAATTGTATTTCTTGGAGAGTATACCCCCAATAACTCCCCACAGTATACAAGACCAGCATCAAAATATAACAAAGAGCTTATTATTTAGAAATGTAGCAATAATAAAATAGGACCTAAAAAGATTTAAGAAGTTGGGATGGCTGGGACTGCTGAATAATTATTTCACACTAAATTTGCCCTCTTTGAATCTTCTACCCAACTGCCCCCATCACTTCTCACAGTCGCACTCCCTGTCGCTGATCTCAAGACCCCCCTTGTGTTACGTCACGCTCAGGACAAAGACAGCCCACCTGATGCAAAACAAAATAGTAAAAGCACAGGGAAGAATAACCTGTGTCGTCTTTTGCGTTTTTTTTAACTTCAGCAGTAGCAATAAATGTCCACAAAAAATGTTTAAAAGTAGCTCGGTATCAATGGGAAATATGTCGTTGTTAGTGGATTGTTTGGATGACATCCCGGGGGGGGGGGGTACTTGACCTAAAATAGTACGGGGGTGTGCACTCCTAAAAAACTTGAATGAAGTATCGCCCAAAGTTACAGAAAATCAGAGAATCATGGAAGAATAGAAGCACTTACTCCGAAGGGAGGGTTGTGTATTTTACAAGTTTTGTCAAATCGTGTAAAATTTGATACCAGAACGAAATCTGCAAATGGAAAATTTGATACAATGAAAAGACTGGAAGTACAACAGTGGTGTAGACCCAAGCTGATAATGAAACCTTAAGGAAACAGATCAAGCTATATAGTGGAGTGGAGCCAGGAAGTAGTTCCTTGCAAGACTCCCGGTACTACAAAAAAAAGGAAAACAAAAATAATGCTGCTGCTGCTTTGTGATTGAATTTAACCTTCGTAGGGTAGGCCCATTTTGAAGGCATCATAGAATTTAGAAAAACTTAGAAAAATCCAGCTCCTACGAAGAAAAGGTTCTTTCAGAGTGAATTATTTTTTTTCTTCGTGAATGAACCCAACGGGAGGGGAAAGTTCGTCAAATTGTCATGACAACAATGGAATCATGTGACCAAATCGTCATGAGATTATTTCGTGACGAAAAAGAAAGACGACTATCCTAACCTGATTGCATTGTAATGAGTGTTTTTGAAGAAGGTTGATGATGACCTTATTTAAATCACGAAATATTTCATAACATCAACAGTGATAAAAATCATTCAGGAATGGAGTTTGATTTATCAAACTGGATGGCAAAGCTTCCATCAAAGTTGCAAGAAATGCCGTTGCAGCATCTATCAATACCCGGCTCGCATGATTCTGGTGGCTTCTACCTCGACAAAAACTCAGGCATTGCACCAGATGAAGGAAAAACCGTGCGAAATTTGGCAAAATTATTTGGTTCTTGTGCAAAAAATATAATATATAATTGGTCAGTCACACAAGAATTGTGCTTTTACGACCAGTTGATGCAAGGTGTGAGGTATTTTGATTTACGAGTGGCCTATGATGAGGCAACAAAAAACTTCTGTTTTGTCCATGGTCTTTATGGCTTGCCGTATTCCACCATATTCAAAGAATTCAAAGAGTTCCTTCTTAAACATCCGAAAGAAGTATTAATTTTGGATTTTAACCATTTATGGGATTTTACAACAGATCAATGCATCGAATTTATGAAAATCATCGAAGAAAATTTTTCTGGTATGTTTTTTGGCCCAGGTACAAAAGGCACTAAGTACTCTCTGAAAGATCTTTGGAATTCCAATAAGCAAATAATTGCCTTTTATGAAGATGATGCCAGTGCAAAAGAAAATCCACTGTTTTGGGAAAGAAATAAAATATTTTCCCCTTGGTTCAACACTGATAATGCTGACAACTTAATTGATGATCTTGACAAAAGGTTTGACAGCTTAAAAGAAGACTGCTTCAATGTCTTTCAAGCCATTTTGACACCACAAACATCCACGGTTTTCTTGCATTTAACTGGCAGCCTGAAAGGTACCTTAGCTGGGATGTGTGATAAACGTGTTTGTAGCTGGCTGCAAAAGATTGAAAAGGAAAAAAAGAATGGTGTAAATATTGTTATCTGTGATTTTATAGAAAATGAAGGATTGCCCTCAAAAGTCATTGCACTAAACTACATTCATGATGCAAAAGAACTAAAAAATGATTGCCTGTGTGATCAAGGATATCACTTTGAAAGTGAAAACTTTATCATGCTAGATGTTTGAAAATGTAAAGAATGAAGAAAGAATTTTAAATAAATTTAACTGTTGGCCAGTGTTACTACCACCATTGATAATTACTGATTTAGCCTAGTTTCAAATATGCCATTACATTAAATCAATTTTATGTAAAAAATTTTATGTAATTGAAATAAATATTAGATTTTTATGTCATGTTTTTTATTATTGATAATTACAGTTAATATATTATTTTTATAAATGTATTGATATGTAGCGATTAATGTCCATATTTACAATTAATTCATTCTGGACTTAATCAATATAGCTATGATGTCTTATGCCATACCTTCATTAAAAGTTTTAGAGATCTTTTTAGGCAATATTTTTTATGTGTATCATGATGTAATATGTCATCATTTCATTGTCATATCACAAATCTGGGTGGATTTTTCTAACTTTATGGTTTCTTGGGTTTTAATCCAGGTCAAGGTATTAAACCCCCATCCAATTAAGAAATTGCTTGCCAACATGAAAAGTTTGGGATGTGTGTTCATGAAATCATGAAATAATGTCATTAACCAGGTAAATAACTTCACCCATACTGATGGACGATTGCCAGATTGCAGCGTCAGGTTTCAAATCAGTTTTTATAAACTGGTATCCTTCCAAGTGCCAAATAACTTTAAAATCTGTCCATTAAACTTTTAAAAAGAAGTTTGAAGTTATGCTTGCAAAAATTTCAAGATTTTGTTCATTTCATAGTTCTCACCATAACAACCCCTTTCAACATGTATTTATGGTTATTTTACTGAAGTAATCATAAGCTTAGACCATATCTGATTATGTTTGATATGACTCAATTTTCGCTTTGAAAATTTGATGGTGACATCACATTGCCAAAACATACCTTTGAAAAATTATGGAAAATTGGTAAGTGTCCAATGAATATGTGTGTCCGATGCTCATGATATAGAGGCTGATGTGGATGCGAGGCAGAGGTACATCACCAGCAAATTAATTTGCATACAACAGAAAAACAGCATTGAAACAGCATTGAAGTTGAAAGTCAGCGGATTTATTAAGAAAATGCATGTTCTGTGGTAATTTTTTATACACGGAACGATAAATTGCTAAAATGAAGGCACTTTGTGCTGCGGGAAAGAACCAGGAACTGAGTTGCTGTGGAAACATTGAATCTACATCTTGCTACGACGATCCTTTCATATCCAAAAATGGCAAGAAGAGTCAAGGCGGCCATTGCCAAACCAAATCTGTCTTTGCGGGACCAAGCTTTACCGTTGATATCGAATTCAAAGATATCAGTTACGCAGTAAAAGTCAAAGGACGTGGTGAGATCAAATTTACTTTATATTATTCCATAACCAAATACATTTTTCGATCCGTAGATCGTCATCATCTTGCCGAGCTCCTCGCCGCCTCGTCAGCAAAGCACGCTTGCTTTTGTTGGTTTCTTTTTCTGGTTTTATTCAAAGCTCTCTGAAGTTTTTTGATTTTACGGAAAAATCCGGTTTTCAGGAGCAAAACAACATTAGCGGGTGAGGAAAAAGTGCAGTAAGGCCATAGGGAAATTTTTGGTTAAAAAAATGTAGCTGCACTGATGGCTTAGGCTATTGTGTAGGTACCCATAAGGATACGTTGCATGCCGTAACTGAACTAAACTGAACTGCCTGAAAGTGGTTAGTTTTGTTTTTTGTTTTCTCTACTTTTTACTATTGGAATGGAAACCAAAGAAATAAGTAAATGATTTTTTAACTTGTTTCTTTAGAATGTTTGATAAAAAATTAGCACTCTTTTGGGAATTATGGAGCCCATCCTGTGCATTTTTTGCAAGCAGTGTAGATATTGTCAGCAGATTTTGTGAAGATCAGAATGTATCAGAATTTTGAGGGACCATCGTGCCCCCATGGTGGGGGCTATCATGCTTTTAGTGTTGTAGATGTAAAGTCCTTTGATTTTTTTGGTTTTGTTGTTTCTGTTCTTCATGGTTGTATTTATTTTTTTTCATGATTGTTATTACAGGAAGCTGGCTATTCAGTTCAGAAGATAAACTAGGTTGGCAGAATTACATCAAATATGTCTAAACACATTTTCCTGACGATTGGGGGTTGAAAAATACTTTTCCCCTTGGTTTTCCATGGAATGATAACAACTTTATTGGGATGAGGCTAATTTTGGCAATAATTTTTGTTTCAATGCATGTGACTGTCATGAAACCTGACACTGAGGTGTTGTGAGTGTTGACAGTTATAAAAAACAACTTGTCCTTTAGTGTCATTTTCATTAAATTAACTTTTAACTGTTTTATAACCACAGTCCTCCTAGAATTTCTGCAAATAGCATAAAAATTTGATCTCTATGATTTTCCCTACAGTTGTTTTCTGTTAGAATTTAAGATTTACTTCAAACTTCTGTTTCTAGATTGAAAACCTTAATGCATTTTGTCAAGCCTTCTTTCTAAAAGCTCCAAATTTGAAATCTATGCCTTGCTATCATTTCTTCAAACCTGTATGAAATCCATTTCTTAATGGCTTGTTCCCATCCTCACCAGATAAAATGATAGGTAAGGACTTGTCATGATGTTGCATAATGACCTTAGATGTCCAGGATGTTTTGTGGTCTTTTAACAAACATCAACACACATGCTTTAATACATAGGTTAAGACTTATAATCTGCCAATTGAGGATGTGGTTAACACAATTTTCCAGGTTTTTCCCAGGGATGGTGCTTGAAATATTGTGATGGGGGTATCTGATACCAGATTTTAGATTAAAAATAACTTAAAAGATTCTGTGATTCTTGCAAACCACTAATTTTGCCAAGTAAGCAGTTCAAAATTCCAAATGAAGTCATTTTCATTACCCCCCCCCCCCTCCATGGCACTGTTTTTCTTGCTTCTTTTCCTCACAATTTCTAAGTTTAATGTGTCACCATGTACTGATAATTTTTTTAAATGAAAGCCAGCATTTTTGACTACATATATTTCCTATTTACAATAAATACTTCTAATTAAATCATAAAATCATGATAAATCCTAGTAATTATTGTTTTGAGCTTCTAATAGCATGAATTTAATTGTTAAAACATTTTGAATAATGTTTAAAACCAAACCAGGCTTTAAAGATAAACTTTCATTATGGGAATTTATTCAGTTTAATTTTTTTTAAGACAAGTCATGTTTACCAGTCTGTAATTGTAAATTATTGATTGCTAATTTTTCAATCACTCATGCTCCACTTTAAATTTTGTGGTCAAATTAACTTTTGATATGAATATACTCATCACAATTTATTTGCATATAACATCAATTTTTTAATGCCTTTAGTCATGAAAGAATTTGCATTTTGATGAAATTCTAATAAGCTGCAGAATGCACAAACTTACATTTCAATCTCATTAAAGGCCTCAGTCATGGGTATTTTCTAGAAGTCAATATCTGAAGCTATTGTTTCAAACGAAATTATAAATATTTTATGTCACTGATATGAAACCCTCCTTGCTTTTGTAAATGAGTTGTTGTGAAATTGCCTTTTGGTTTTAATTTGCTCCCTGAAATGGTGATGATATTCTTCACCTTCAAAAAGTAACCTTTAACCAACCCAACATTTGAAAAAAGATAATAGGAGCAGCCAGCGTTGCTCTGAAAGATTTGTATGATTTGAGTAAACAACCCCCAATCCCCATATTCCCCCAAATGATGCCCCCCTTGCTAATTTAGTAGTTGCTGATTTGATGTAATAAATTCAAACTTTGTAAGCTTGGAGAAGTATGCTAAAATTGCAGCTTAAAACTTTAATCATTGGACACACAATGGATTTGTTTAATTCTTGAATAATAACTGAAAATATTCCTTCAAAATATATCACAATTGATGAAGGACTGTAATGTAGATAAGCAAACAGAATTTTGCCTTTGCAATTTACACAATACATCAATTTTTACTACTTCAATTTTTCTGGCTGGATTTTTCAAAGTGTCAAATGCCATTTCAAAATATGAAATCCATATATCATTGCAAAATTAAAAATTCAATTAAAATGATGATTATCAACTTGATTTCTAATATTGATTGATTCTTTTATTGATTGTGGCTTTTTTTTCATTTTTCCAATATGAGTGTTTCTTTACTTCAATTATCATATCAGAAAATGATCAATGAGAAATTGCTGGTAATGCTGATAATGGATAAATTTATAAATTTCCTGAATGAATTGAATGGTAATTTTTCATAACCAAAGTGAAATATTTGGTATAAATGGAAGTGACCCTAAACCAATCATTTGATCGTTATAGCTAATTAATTCTATGCTCACCATGCAATTAGATGAATTGATATGTTATTGTTGTTGAAATAAAGAAATACCATCAAGGAAAAGATAATGAATTCAAAATTGCAGCAATTTTTGCATAAATATGAATATTAATATTGTCTATATTTCACTTATTTTCATTGAAACTTTTTTGGCATTTTTAGAATCAAAAATTATCCTGAACAATGTGAGTGGCAAGTTTGAAAGTGAGCAACTAACCGCTGTCATTGGACCTTCAGGTAAATTCAAAATTTAATTATGTGTTGGTGTGGCATATCTTTTGCTCCATTTGGTTCATTGTGGTTCATTTCGCTATTTCATCTATTGGAAGTTTTCCGATTCATCTTGGAAAGCAACCTTATTGGTTTGTTGTGGTTGCTCAGAAATTTAATTCTCCGACCCTAAAAATAATTAATTTCATTTCTTTTTGACTGAATCGGCAACATTTGAGAACATTTAATAAAGTTTGAGGAAAACATGTGTAACAACAATGAAGTCTTTCAAAAATGCGCTCGAAATTGAAAATTTTCAAGAATGAGGATCTCGTTAGCTTTATTCAACTTATTCAAATATTCTCGTAAAGGTAATTTTAGAATTGTTCGAAAATTCAGAAATATTGCTTGCCATAAAAAGTAAAGTTACTTTTTTGCCTGACACTCCTCAGAGCCTAAAAGCGCCAAAAAAATACCAAAAAAGCCAACGTAAATAAATTCATTCATAAAAAATATTCCTGTAAAAAACGTTGTTTTGGAGATTTTGTTGTTAATTTTATCCGCTTCGTTTCTCTCTGGCCTTCTTGCAAAACTTCAATTTTGGTTTTCTTTTCTGGTGGTCTTTTCATTCGCGTTTCCTTTCACAAAACAATATCACCATAGCGACCGTTTATTTACATATACAATGTTTAATTCATTACAAAGATGGTGGCTACGTTCATTGAAATCGGATTTTGGTTACACCATGAATTGGTGTTTTTGAAAACCGTTATTAATGCCACTTTCATTTGTAATCATGTGTCAGAAGAAACGTTTTCGGTTCATTAATTCACGCTATGATTTTAAGAACCAGTCAAGATCTCATTGAAATGTCTAATTTTGAAACCATTGAAACTCAACATTAAATCCTGACGGATACTTTAGAAGAAGAAATAACTCGTTTGATTAGAAATCCAAGATCAAGGTTGCCTTGTTGTCTTCAATTTGTGAACGTCTTAAGCTTAGAGCTAGGTTTAATAATAATTGGAATAAAGAGAATTAATATGATAATTCAGTACCTTATGCAGGGGCTGCCTGTCCAGCAAAAGACCCGCTGTTGTTAATGCAAGCCCCATCTAAAGCATAAAGATCTTTAAACTGAGTAAAATTAGATACCCCATCCACAGAATTTGAATCATCCTCGACCTATTCCATTTTTAACGATGTGTTATGGTGTTTGAAAAGTACGATTTATTTCAGAGAAATTATGTTTCTTGTTGTTGTGAAAAAGCAGAAAAAGAGTGTATAACAAATTTTTATATTAATTTTGAAAGTTCTCTAGGCTTGTATTCCATACAGCCTTAACCGGCGGAAGTCTCCAATGTTTTGGAAGGTCCACTGCCGCAACCAATGTAGAACGGATGGAATGGGGAACGGAGGGAATAAGGAAGGGGATGCCCCCCCAGCTCGGTCGATAACACTGGGAAATGATGGCTCGCTTAGTAGTTCCGATCTTTTTGAGTTATTTTAGGCATGTTGTTGGAAAATCGGTTTGGAAAAAGGATCCTTTTATGGATCTAGATGGGCTTGATTCAAAGGTGCTTGCGATGCTAAGGTTGGACCTCGTTTTCATAATACCTCAAAGCTAATTCATATAATACATTCTATTGCCACGTGGATATGTCTTATTTCACTGTTCTTTTGCGTGGATACCTCGCTGTGCAAAGATCAAGTTCGCAATCAAATTTACGCTAGTCTATAAAGGAGCCTCAGGCATTGACCTGGTTATTATTTCAGATCTTCATGTTTGCTAAAGCTGAATATCGAAAACCCGTTTAATTGTTGCTTCACCATTGCCGCAAACGTTTGTTTTCGTTGCTGGTGTTGCCATTCAATCCACGTTCAATACCTATTTAACATGCCGTGTCAACTAGAAATTTAGCAAGGTGCAACCAGCGTTGAAGCTAATTCCATGCTCTTTACCAAAGAGTCAATTCCTTGAGCACGTTTTCATCCATACACACACTTCTCCCATCTGTTGCGTCTTCATTTGCCATTAAAGATACACCTATCATAGAATATCAACCAGCACATTTAATAACCTTAATTGGGCGCACTGCTAGATCTAGCTCTCTTTTCTCTGGTATTCTTTTCTCCGGCCTCGATCTAAGGAGTTTCTCTATCTCTTTATAAGGATTGTCCCATATTATTTGTCCCTTGCCTGCACCCTTTCTTGCACATTTAGGAGCATTTGGAAGCAATCGCCCATGCTTATGTTCTGTACCTATTTCTTTACCAATGTTGCGGATAGCACGCTCTTGAAAGACGTTGAAACACATATCGAGTATTGCAATTCAATTTTTTTTCCATTGAAAATTCCTATTATAAGACCCTTCCTTCTGACGTTTAATATTGTATCATAATGCATTGAGTAATAATTTCAGAAATTGAACCATCTATGAATAATTTATGATTCTGATTACTCTCTAAGTTATGAGCCATTCATCAAAGCATTCAGGAACCCATTTTCTTTATAAGGTAAGGCTTGAAAGAAGTGCCCTCGCGGAGAAATAGATAACTTTGACTTTCACCTGGAGTCTCAGATTTCTCTGTTGAATTGAATCGCTAGTAAGTTGAATCTGTTTTGAATTGAATTGAATGACTGCAATGCATTGGGTCATGACGAAGTTCAACTCGAAACGATTCGACAAAATTTCTTTCAAATAATTTTGCAACAAAAACACTAAATGAAATTCATTTGCCAAAACCCACCCCTCCCCCACCCCTCAAAATCTTTACACAGCACTACTTTGCTAATAAGGTCTCCAAACTCCATACAAGTTAATTTCAGTAATATTTGATGCAAATCATTTTTATAAAACGGTTTTATGTATGAAGGGAGGCATTTGGTCATTTGTTTTAACAAACAACCTTTCTGTAAACCCAGACTACTTTAATTCTCGTTACATTTGCTCAATTTTGACATTGATTTTTAAACATCTTTTTCACCTTTACCGAAATCATTTGCTTTTTGTCAAAGTTTTTGCTCTTTTATCGCCATGTTTAGCAAATTACTTAAACATTATTTTGCTGCTAAATGTAACAACAAATATTGTTTCAAGCATAAGTCGCACCGCTGCTTGTTTAAAATCGATAAACTTTATCTTGTTTTATTTGGCTGTTACGAGATTTCAAAGTTAATTCAATTGTTATTTGCCTCTTTAAGATCTTTTAAGTACGAGAAGTTTGGGAAAAGAAGCTCTGTTTTTTGTAAATCACAATTAGTTTTTTTATAAATATTATGTTGGTACAATATTGGACGGGATAAGTATGAAGGAACTTGTAGGCTCAATGAAAATACTGTAAATGAGTAATGAGCAGTGCCATGGAAGCAATGAAATCAGAACACAAATTGATATTTAAGAGTGCTGGAATTTTAGCAATCTTGGACCATTTTCAAGGGCAGATGCAGTTATAAATGGGCCAAGCAAGGATTCTCTTTCAATCGCAGAACCTTGTCACATATTTAGCTCTCTAAGATATTTCTACTTTCATCCCTGTTTCTTATTAGGGCCAATTTCCTTTAAGTTAGATTTCAAACAGAATCGCTTCCTGCTAATGCTAATTAATTCTGGATTAAATTTCTAAATATTTATTTTAAATATATGCAGTCAATTACTTATAGTTTGCTTTCATGAAAAATTCTCAACCAATTTTTAAAACCCAGCCTTTGGTCAAGGAGCTAAAAAGATTCTTATTTTCATGTTTATGGCATGTTATTTAATCTGCTAAAAAACCGCAAATTTCAGTTAAGCCTGTTCGGAAAACAAATGGATTATTTGACAAAGAAGAAAACATTTTTTTGAAACCTCATTCCCGTAAGCAGCCACTCCCAAACTACTCTTCGAAACTAGAAAGGAAAAGGCAGTTGATATGGCGTCATGAAAAGCCGACAATTCATGTAGGTTATGCCTCGGGGTCTGAAGATGTTTTTATCCTTGGGAAACTCTAGTTTACGATTCATCGTCCCAAGCTTTTTTGATGTTTTTTCAATGTTTTTGTTCACAAATCAGGGGGTGTTTTCTTTTACAATGGTTTGGTACTTTCCATGCAGATATCACTTCCAACCGTACCAAAACTCAAAAAACTCACTTGGCATGACAAAATTATCCAGTTGCAACTAGTTTTGCTTTGCAAGACAAAAGCATTTTATTATTGGTGAAACAACCCAAATACCCCCATTTTTAAACGATGCTCCTATTACAAATTGCTGTTTAGTTCCCATTCATTGGAGGAAAGAGCAGCATTTCACATCAAAAACTACCAAATAATGATTTTGTGTATCTTTTTAGGTGCCGGTAAATCAACTCTCCTCAATATTCTTGCTGGTTATAAGTAAGTTTCTTGGCAAATTCATCATCTTCAATTTTAACGATCTTAACCATTTATTTTAATTTTCAAGCATGCTTGTACGATAGATGTGGGATTTCACTTCGTAGAACTGGTTTAAAACCTCCCATTTATAAACTGTCTTTTTCTGTTATGATATTTTGAAGACCAAATATGAATTGAGATGTTCAGAGTGCTTACGAAAATAAAGTTGGATGTCGTGATAATTGCCATTTTTAAAAAGTATTTCCCTGCTTAATTTTCATCTCAAAAAGGTTACCCAAATGTAATTTATTGTTTTCTTTCAAATCTCTTAGTTGTAAATGACATCCTTATGAAGTGTGTTTTTTTACTAATTTCTTACCCTTTGATTAAAATTTGTTGCAGCTCAAGTCTTGCTGAAGGAAAAGTTCTGATCAATGGAGTGAAAAGGGAACCAAGAAATTTCAGGAAGATTTCATGTTACATAATGCAAGATGATATTTTAATGCCAAACCTTACTGTTAATGAATCGATGATGGTATGCAATCTTCTTTGTCTTGGTATTTGCTGTTTTAATTTTCACGTTTTCATTGATTGTTTTACTTCTTCTATTGCTTTAATGTGAAACATTTTTGAGTTAGATGTTGTTATTATCATGTTCAATCATGATGTTATGATCGAATTTTTAATCAATTTTTATCTTTTTAACCAGGTATCTGCCAATCTCCATTTGAAGCGACATCACACAAAAGAACAAAAAAAGCAAGTGGTATGAAAGATTTTGTATTTCATCTTAATCAGTTTGAGTGCAAGTTTACTGCACTGAGAAACTTTACCCCCTCGGGTACGACATGGGTTTCGATTATTCGACCTTTGGATCAATTTAAATTGGGGTTTTTATGCCCCAAACTCTTTCAGTTACACAACTTCCATTGGCAGTTACGAACAATGAAAACTTCGACAATGAAAGTTTTCAGTTTTTAGCACCACTTTTGGGTATCTATTTCTTCGCTATAATCGTTTGAGGGGCTGGAGGGGGGCTTTGGGGGGACTTTATCTCTTTTTCCTTTCAACAATAATGATGATCAGGGAGCCATTTCAATTTCTTGTGATGCCAAATTCATGGTATTTGCTGCAAATTTCATGAACCAAATGACAGCTTGATTTGAATATTTTCAACGGCAGATTGATGAGATTCTTGGTGTACTTGGCCTAGCAGAAACTGCTGATACATATTTGCATGAGATTTCAGGGGGGCAAAGAAAACGACTGGCTATTGCTTTGGAATTGGTCAACAACCCCCCGGTTATATTTCTCGATGAACCAACAAGGTATAGATATTGTTTATTTTATCATTTATTTATTTTTTATTCATTTGTGCATTATTTATAAATTAGCAGTGATTTAAAGATATGTGAACTCTAGAAAAGAAGTTTATGATTCTTTTTCAACGTATATTAAAATTGTCCTCCTTTAAGAAATTCGAAAAGAAAAGACGCCAGCTTTCTCAAACACTCACCTTTTGACAATTTCCCTCAATTTCATGCTCCATTTGTAAATTTAAATGGAATGAAGACCCTAATCTGGTCTTTAGGTCAATTTTATTTTGAATTTGTCACCATAATCGATGACATGATTATTTAGAAAATACCATTTTAGTACCATAGAATACCATAGAAGTTTTTATTGATCGAAATTACAGAACTGCTCTATTTGAATAAGTAAAAAATACATTGAATTTTAGAATAAATTGGGACCAGTTTAATTTATACATGATTAACAAACTTTATTCTATTTTAAACAACGACGAGTTAAATTATCATAAGATTTATTTTGATTTCTAATTATTTTTATTTATTAGTGGTTTGGACAGCTTATCAGCATTTCAATGCATCAATTTGATGAAAAATTTGGCAAAAGGTGGTAGGACAGTTGTTTGTACAATTCATCAACCAAGTGCTAAGCTGTTCGAAATGTTTGACAAGGTTAATTTCAATTTTGTTTTTTCATTTAATTTTAATGAACCCAAAATGGCGTCTCTGTTTTCTTGTTTAAACTGATGGCCTCACTTTTCGCAACAGAGATTCATGTCAACATTAAAATAGACGGAATTTCCAAATTACCTTAATTCAAATTATGTATCAAATGAGACAAAAGTGCATGTTTATTTTCCTTTTGAAAAGATTAAATGATTAATTATTATTATTTCAGCTTTACATTCTTACAAGTGGAAAATGCATTTACAGTGGATCTCTCACAGAATTGTTGCCATATATGGAAACCCAGAACCTCAAATGTCCTAAATATCACAATCCTGCTGATTTTGGTATGTTTACTAGTTGTATTTTTAGTAAAAAAAATTCTTATAACTCATTCCAGGTTGTTTTAAGGAACAGATGTTACAGGAAAAAGTACTCAGTCTTGTTTATAAATCTAGTACAAGGTTTTTAGACGAAAATGCTATTTTGCTGTTAACATCTTTGTGCAGAATTTCAACTTTTATCGTTGGTTTTGTTAGAGACTTGGAACTGAAAGTTGACATCCAAGTTTTTCGAAGGACTCGAAATCTTTGATTACTTCCTAAACTTTGTTTTTGTACAAGCCAGTAATTACGCACGATAGAGATAACTTAGTAAATAAACAGGCAAGCTTGCAAAATATTTTAAAATTATAGGAACCGAACAAAATGATGGAAAACAAAATGAAATATGGATTAAAATGATTAAATTGAAATATTAAAGTGAAAATACTAACCAGTCGCCTCTGCATACGCCATTTGGATTGATACTATTTACATTCATCATGAAATGATCTTTCATCAAAGGTCTGTCAATATCAACTCTTTTGTTTCAAATTTAAACACTTTTCTATTGGAACCACATTCAGAATGGTTTTTTATTTTAAACACGGGTTATTGTGTGTGACTTTCGCGGATAACAACTGAGTGATTTTTATGTTCAGCTTTCTGATGTTACCTTGGTGCCATGCTTATTTGTCAATTTTCTCAATTGAAACAATTTGGTTCGTTTTTGTTTATCGCGTTTGGAGAAGGAGTGGTGGTAAGAGATGCTGGAAGTAATAAGAGATTTGGGAATTAAACGTTTCTAATATCAAGAATCATCTTTTAAAAGCAACAAGTTTTGTTTGGAACCAATGCACTCAAGCCGCTTTTTCACAGTCAAATATCATCTGCTTGCTCAAATAACCGATTTTAAACCTTAATTTCAAAGTGATAAGCTTAAATGAGCTCAATTCTTGTTGTCATGAACAATAATACTTGAATTGAATTGTGACAAATTGTAGGAAGGGGCTGGAAAGATTTTTTTTTCGCAAGGGCAGCATTGTGTTTGCATCCGGAAATTTTATAATCATGTGTGAATCTTTGTCCACCATAAGTCATAAAATATTTGTTGTAAGATTATACATATCTATTTAAATATTTGTTTCGATTGTATTTCCCGAAATTATCTTACCACGAAATTCATAATGTGTGCCACGCAACCCGAAACAATCCATCAACAGTGTCAGCCGAAAGTCATCATAATTGTTAGATGAGCCTTTACTTGTAAAAAGATTAACCCCTGGATTAACTGGAAGACACATTGCTACGTGACAAAAAACCGTAAAGGATAACCTTGCCTTTAGGGTCTCTTGAGGTATTTGGCTCATCTTCACACATCCATTTATTTATCTTTAGATATATGAACTGTTCACAGACAGTGCTCATGAACAAGCCTTTTTGTTTGGAATTTCTTCTACCAAATATTGTATTCGGGTAGTCAAATTTGTGGATTGTAAGCACTTGATTGGTTCCTGTTAAAACAAGTATTAGAATTGGAACATTTTGATATCACATTTGAAAAAAGACTTCGTGCTTCAAAACTTTGAATTTGCAAAATCAATGTAAGAGTAAACCAATGACGTGCACTATTTCCTTGTGTCGCGTGGTCTTCGACCCATCCCCTTTTTCACCATTATCCGTTCTTTCCATTCACTGACGAGTGTCAGACAAAAAATTGTTTCACATTTTGCTAAACTCCATTTTTGCTTTCCATGCAAATTAAAAATAAAATTTTTTATCATGACGAAGATTCAGCTTCAACAACGGAGGTTTATAATAATTCCGGGTCATTTTCGCGACTTTTTATCTTTCCTCTCTTTGTTCTTCCTTTCTTATTTCTTCTTACTTTTTCCGAATAAATCTCTCACGAACTTCTGAAGAATTGAAGTGCTTGAGTTTGGCCTTTATATATATATATAAGTAATATGGAGATATATATATAAATAATATGAAATGAAATATTTGAAAATGAAATATATTGACAGAGATACAACATTGACTATATCAACGTGATCTTTATCAACGTTTACATGATTGCTTTATTACATTCCAATTTCTATTTTTCAATTCCTTTTTTCTTTTATTTCAGTTCTCTTCCATTAACCTATTCAGTTTTTTTACTCAAATCAAATCAATTCCTTGCTTCTTCGCAGTTATTGAAGTGGCCTCAGGGGAATACGGCGACGTCACAGAACATTTGGTCAAATCGTGGAAAATTCAAGAGAAAAAATTTGAATTAGCAGAAATGGAAAAACAGATGAATTCACCGGAAGGAACGTGTGATACAAGTTTTGCAACGCCAGTTGTTGTAACTTATTTGCCTGGCAAATGTACCAGCATCACATCAAGTACTGATAGTATATTTGAAGTTGTCAGTCAAACAACTCAGGTATTTCAAACGATTTCTTTCTTTCTTTCTTTTTTTCTTTCTTTCTTTCTTTCTTTCTGCATTTCTTTCTGCATTTCAATATTTCGATAAAGGTATACTTTAAAAATCATTAGGTTTTGAGGTTATTGTAAAATTATGGATGCTTTGCAAATAGTGCAGAAATAAAGATTCTCTAGATAGTGGCACGTTATAAGTCTAATAAACCATCTAAGAGATAAAATGGTGGGCATATTAAAAAATTTCATCTGTACTCTCGAGTGCAAAATTGTCTAAAAGGGAAACCAAAAATAGATAAATGAAAAAATAAATTCCTTTCATTGAAAAAAATTCTCCATACTCTTGACTCCATAATTTCCTCAATTGTAAAATCTTTCATAATAACCCTACCCCTAACCAACCCTAACCCTAACCCTAGCCCTAACCTAAAAAATGTTTTTTTCATCACTGTCTGAGAATCGATCAAAACATCACTAAATGTTGATAGAAATGTTTTAGGTTCTGTTTTTTATTTCTTTACCTTTATTGATATAAAACAAACCACAAACAAAGAAACAAGCATGCATTTAAAAAATAGTGACCCACGGGATTGTGGAAAAGAAGTTTCATATTATTCGCTTGATTTGTTAACAAATAATTTAAGAATGTGTTGTAAGGACAAGGAAAAAATCCTTGAATATTCATTAACATCTAAAGCTGCCACTGATGACCGATTAATTTTTGCTTATAGTTGTCTAATTTTGTTTATACTTAATTCCAATGTTTCATACTCGTGGTGGGGCGAATGAGCTGCCTCCAACATGTTAGAATAAAATATTCGTCTTTTCATGCGGCTTTTTAACACTTTACGTTAACTTTCTAAATTCTTTCTTGTTTCTTTCCACAGTTTTCTGTTTTGATGAAGCGTTCAATGGTATCAATCGTTCGTGATCGTATGTTCACACATCTTCGGTTGATTTCAACCATTTCAGTTGCTGTTCTTATTGGTCTTCTTTACTATCGAATTGGTAATAATGGCGACAAAGTAATCAACAACACCGGATGTCTCTTCTTTTCAATGCTGTTTCTCATGTTTATTGCTCTGATGCCCACCGTCCTCACGTGTAAGTTCTATTGTTTGTTTTATAACCTTTGTTTACATTATGATACGTTACTCTCATTTTTCACCAAAGCTTCTTTCATTACACTAAAACATACAATGCTATGTCACAACAAAAATGACAATTCTATTTCATAAGTAATAAATCATATATAATTCCCAACTGATGCTATCCTTAAAAGTAGAGTTACGAAGCTTTTTGCCGAGTTACGCTTATTTCACATTGTCTTGAGCTATTCTTAATATCTTCAAACTATTGCGATTGTTCAATAGTAAACATTTGTGGCTTATCATAAACACCTTTTATAGTGTATTATCCTGTATTTAGGAATATGAAGCCGTTTATAATGCCCCCTGAAAGAACATGTATTACATTTTAAATGTCATCAAATGGTCTAACCGAAATACGTAACAAACAAACAAGTAAACAAACAAACAAGTAAACAAACGCACAAGGCATTTCGGCGTAGTAGAGCAAATCACAAAATAAACAAAGCAATACAACAAAGCAATACAACAAAGCAATACAGAACATGTTGAATATGAAAATATATTTATATATTAATAAGAATTACTGTTAACCGGTCTGCTAAAAAAAGTGCTCGATGCCAAAGAAGCAGAGCTATGCTTAACTTTATAACAGAACACGACGGTTGAAGTTGTAACTTAAAGTTTCACGCTTGTCAACAGGCTTTCTGAAGGTCGCATCAAGCGTGAAACTTTAAGTTACAACTTCAACCGTCGTATTCTGTTATTAGGTTTATTTATATATTAAAATATTTAATGTATTTGCCCTTCAATCAATGGTTCTTCAATAAGGAACAAAATGATCTGATGAAAGCCAATTTATTCATTTTAGTTCCATTGGAAAAACTTGTTTTTATACGAGAACATTTGAACAACTGGTACAGTTTAAAGTCATATTATCTTGCAAAAACAATGGCGGATCTGCCGTTTCAGGTACGACTGCTTCAAGTTTTCCTCACTGAATTTTTTTTATTATCATATGAAAAAGAAAGGCTTCATTTTTCCGATATGACGTTGTTCGCGGACTTCATAAGTTCTGGCAGCCTACGGCAACACCTGTTCCTATAAAACTTAACTTAATGGAAAATAACTTTCTCCATTTCCTCCCAGATAAGTTAACACGTCGAAAAGTCAATCCAAAAGCGTAACATCCTTTATTCCATATTCGTAGTCCTCCAGAGTATTAATACAACTGCATTGAAAAAAGTACCAAAGAACGAAGAGCGTGAAAAGAACACGTGCTGTCAGCGCCATTTTATTTTTTAATCATATGTGCAGAGAATTTTGCGACCTTCTTTGACTTGCAGTTCTGTTTGTATGCTGTGAAAAGCAAGTAAGCGAAATCCGGTGTATTCTAGTTCTCATTTTGCGTTTTTATTGAACAGATAATCCTGCCTGCGATGTATTGCACGATTATATATTTCATGACAAATCAGCCTAATGAACCAGAAAGATTTATTCAATTTTTGGTAATTACAATATTGACATGTCTCGTGTCCCAATCAATTGGCCTTCTGCTTGGAGCCGTTGCACCCAGTGTACCAGTATGTATATTATTATTTTCATCTATTATCATTTTATACTCCTTGTCAGCCATGGTTGTGATTATCAGACAATAGTTTATGTTGATGTATTCTAATTATAGACACGCTGCAAATGCTGGCCTAGGAAATATGAATATAGGAAGCAACGCGAATAGCACAAAAAAAATACGATAGAATTGTTATTTATAATCCATTATTTAATTCTGACCAAATTATGACCGTTGCGATTTTAGTCTTTAGTGGAAATCCTGTTCGGGAAATCACGTTGTTACTTGTTTTCATTTGCCAAAAAGACACAATGTATGTCAGTCCCATTTGCATTAATTATTATATTGTCAATGTTACATTAGATGTTTACTATCCGATTACAGGTCGGGTTAACTAATCTAAAGTATCAACATAGGCTCGTCAAAATGAAGATATTTTTGTTATCGTTCGTCGTGTTGGTCCATCAGTTTCTAATTAAACTGCGATGATTCCCAAAAGAATTGTCCTTTGGTCTATTTGAAATATCGAATTCCATTTACATGAAAGATTGATAAGTAACAAAAGCCTTCCTCTTGATTTAATATAACATAAAAAGTCAGTTCAGGATTGAAACAAGTCATTATGATATCAGGATTAAAGATGTTTTAACCTATAATAATTTATGAGTTATGAATATTCATTGATTTGATCATCTTTTTTCAGACTGCAGTTTTCGTGGCGCCTGTGACTGGAATCCCTGTGCTTCTGTTCAGTGGATTTTTTGTTAATTTTGACACCATTCCAAAATACATGCAGTGGCTAACTTATGTATCTTTTGCGAGGTACAGCTGGGAGGGTACTATTGTTGCCATATATGGCAATAATAGGGGCTCTCTAGATTGCGACAAGCCGAGGTGCATTTTTAGAAGCAGCAAAGAGGTATTAGAAGCAATGGACGTAAGCGAAGATGCCTTGTTTCTCGATAATGCCAAATTCTATTTTGACTGCATTGTACTGGGCTGTTTCTTCATCAGCCTGAGATTGATAACATATTTAGTTTTGAGGTATAAAGTCAAGTCATCTACCAATTGATTCTATATACTGAAACTTTGCGATTAAATGTCATCATTTTGAGGTAGCGTTGAAATGGTCAATGATTTACTAAGTTGTATATTGCAATGAAGCAATTAATCAAATCTCTGATTAAAGTTTATTTATCATCTCTCTAACCATAAATATTCAAGAAAGACAGTTTAAACCATCTAAAAAGTGTTGATTGATAGCAATTATTTTTTCGTGTCAACCGTTTGAATGGCTTATTTCTGATTCATCATCAATATCACATTTACAGTAATCCAAACCTTTAATATTAAAACCTTTCATACAAGTTGTTTTAACTTAAAATATAACCAATCTCATACTAAGCTTCAACTTATGCAAAACCAATCGCCTTAAGCAGCCCTTAGTGATGTTGTCCTCACATGTCTAGCTTACGACCACTTCTCATCTTGCTTGATCTCAAATAAATGATTGAAAATCTGATATGATTGAAAGTCATATTCAATTCAGCGAAAATTAAGATGTTAAAGTTCCTAAGCTCAAAATTTTTGCTTTAAACAATTCTCTATTCTATAGTCAGCCTTTCCAATTTTTTCAAATTGTTTTTATATGAAACGTATTAGTCAGAATTCTCAAAACTTCTTCAAGATGATGACATTGCTCTCGCGATATTTTCGTGTTTTTGATTGTGTATAATTTGTTTGTGTTTTCACCAAATATTCTAATATATAGAAGTAGATAAAACACTCGTTTTATTAATGATTTTATGCAAATTGCACGTAATCTTTAACTCGTTTTATGCAATGGAAATTTGTTTTCTTGTTCTTAAAATAATTTCGATCTTGACTGGGCTATCATTAGCTGTTTATGCAAAAACTATCTAAAAATATTGGTGATATGATCGCTCTTTGACCCCATTTGAATTTTCACATCAAAGAAAGCCACATAAAACACCATAAAATTCCAGTGGAAAAAAGTTAGAATCGTTAACCTGGGTGAAATGATGTTACCTAGGCAGGTTTTCAAAATCTCATTCCTGACTTTGAAAGCTTCATGCAATTAGATTTATATGCATCTGTACGATCTGACGAGAATGGGCAGTTCTTGGCTTAGTATGAGAAAAATATCTAAGTTGACTAATTACTTAATCAGTTGTAGTTGATAATTCCAAATTTTCATAGCATTGATTTCAGTAACTGAGAGGATTTTTACTCGATGCCAGATGCTGCATCACCTCATTCTGACTACGGCATGGCCTAAACGAAAACATATTATCATCATTTTCGTATTGACCTTGGCTTCAGAAAATCAAATTATTTATTTGAGGGCGTTACGTTTTGAATTATGTTTGGAGATGGACTCATCTAAGCATCAAAAATAACTTAAAGCCTTCAAATATCTTACAGAAAGACTCATTTGGTAGAAATATTTTCCCCCTAAAAAAGTCTCGATGTCTGTGTATTGAATTTTGCTTTTAAGAAATATAAAAATATTTTTAACATTTGTGTAGTTTGATCAAGTGTATAACATTTGTAGAAATATCTTCAATCTAATAAAAACGTATTATAAACCAGCACAATGCAATATCAAGTCTTTTCATTCGTAGATATTCTTGTTCCAATAAATATAAATATCATAATGATAATAAAATGCCCCTTTTCCCTTGGTAGCCTGTTCCCCTCATGTGTGGCAATTCACCTTTACAACCTCACCAACCTTTTCAACCTTACCAAACTTTTACACGAAATTGAAAATTCCGAGTCTAACTTGATCTGTCGCGATTGATCCCCGTTTTTTTGGTTCAGGGGTGACCCTCTGGAGCATAACATCTTTTTTTGGTATTACGTGAAATTTTTAACATCGAATTGCTGAAAATTGTCCGATAAATCGAACAAGAACTTGAGATGTTAAAGTTGATAAATTGTATTGCATTCCGCCATTCTCTATGTCAGCAGATTTTCAGGACCAGTGAAATGAAATTTTTGAAGAGACAAATAAAACATTTCTTATCAGATATTTTTTTTAATCAAACATTTTATCTTTAATTAGAAGTTGGAAGACATTTTGATTAATTGGCCTATGAACATCCTTCAGCGTTACACAATAACTATTTTGTGTATGTTTGTATGCGGGGATGGTGTGAACATCACACTTACGCTCCTGAAAATTCGCAGTTAACCTAAATCACACTCTGCCAAACTACTTATTTATATTTATTTATGATAATAATGATAATAATAATATTGTTATTTATACAGGGGTTGCCTTTTCAGCAACATAGGTGCTGTTATGTATCAATAAGGGCCCTGTTATTAACATGTATAATCTTTAAAAAAAATGTAACGCCCATTTATTTATTGTTTTGCTGTTCTTATTAATCTCTTATCTTATCTATTTCATTTTTATCTCTTCTACTAGCCTACTAACAATTGTACGTAATACCTAAGACAATGTACATCTATGCAATCCCCCGTAGAGGTTGTTGACATTCCACTCCAATCAGATAAGGCGGGGATGACTAGGCTTACAAGAATTGATGGAGCTTAAATGACTTTTACCGACTTAAACATAGAAAGAAAACATTTATACCAGAAAGATTATCTTGCTTAGAGGTTGAGCTGTCAAGATGGAAGCAGATATAAACCAAAAAGAAGCTTTAGATAGCAAGGTAGAAGCGGTTGACGGCGGGCTAGGCCTAGAATCAATAGAACTGGTTGATGAAGTGGAAGTAGAGCAAAGTGAAGACGGGAAAATGCTGAGATCTTGGAAAGATATTGCAAGAAGAGCAAGAATATTTGAATATTGCAAAGTAGATAATCCGAATGAAGAGCCTGTGTCTAAAGATGAAGGTCTTAAGCTGCCAGTAAATGGGCAAAGTGAAGAAGTTTTTGGAAGTGAAAGTGACGATGGAAGGGTGCAAGAAGAAGATCAAGTTGAATCTAGACCAAGACGACAATCAGTTTCAAATCCATTCAATTTCCCTCAAAAGCCAATTGAACAGATTGAGATGCTGCGAGATGAAGTGAACCTGGAAAGGCAAAGTTCAAACGAAAAGCAGCCATTCAGCAGATCACCTTCTCAAAGCATCAGACTTCAGCACAGTCATGTCGAGACTATTCTAGAAGAAACCGAAAATGATGTGATTGCAGATGAAGCAGAAAAACTTGATATTCCTTTGCCTCTTTTCCAACGACTTTCACTTCTTGGAGACAATTTTTCTGGGGTAAAACCTTTTTTAACAAATAAATGGCTACAAATGTTGATGTTGGCTTGGGATTGCACCTCCCCATATTCCAGATTATTTCTATCTGCAACCAAAATCAATTAAAAAAATTGTTAAGCTGCTCCTTTGATAGCTTTTTATTGGTATAGTCAAGGTGTTAGCAATGGTATCTGGATGTTTACCGTAAATAGATAAGTTCCTTCAGGTTGATTTTTAAGACCTCAGAATTAATGGAAGAATTACTTATTTCTGTGTTGCATTTCAATTTGGAGTTTGCAGATGCCTCTATATGTTACTAGTCATTTTCACACCAGCATGTTTTAATTTGTTCAAACTAAAAACTAACTTGAAATATAGATAAGAATTCATTTTTCTTGAAATTAATGTTAATGGTTTTGAATTTAGAATATTTGCTTCATTTTAACAGGTGCCAATTCATGAGTTGATGCAAGCATCAAAACTTTTGTGCGAAGCACTGTTCATCAGATCAAAGTACATGGCTTTAAGTTTGCAAAATTTTTGTCCAACAACAGCAAGATGTATTCGGAAAGCGAATGAGGATTATAAAGTAGAAGAAGATTTTTTTGAAAAGGATGAAAATACAAAGACATGGTACAACAAGAAAAGAGGTTTGAAAATCAATTATTTTATTACCCTTTGAAAAAAGATTTATGCTTAGTCTGCAGAAAACCCCATGGCATTTAAATCTCAAGCATTCTTAAAATGCCTCGATTAACCCTTTGTTTACAGGTCTTGGCTTTGCTTTTTTCTTTATCTTCAGGAAATATATAAAATTAACCTTTGACAAACGTTTTCTTGTTAGTGTTGGCCCTTTATCTTGATATATTTAAGCCCAATAAACTTTTGTTGTGTCTGCCTGTGTATACGGCATTCTATTATTAATTTGTTTTTTTTTTCAAAAAGATCTATGCTCATATGAAGAGATGGAATGTTGCCCATCAGATGGCAAACAATGGATTCCATTCAATTCAGAGGCACCCAAAGATTTAGGCTACACATTTGAAATTGAAGATGGCGTTTTCCAAATCACTGGTTGTAAGCGATTTGCTAATGGAGAAGTGAATTCAAAAACTGAGTCAGTAATCCATCCTATTCCAAGCATAGAAGAATTCATCGAGGACCATAATGTCATGTTGGCGCTGTCAACCCATGGACCTGTGTAGGTTGAACTTTTAAATACCACAATTGATAAGCCATTATTCTTGTTTCTTTAGTATGTAATATATTATGCATAGAACTTATTTTTGGACTTGTGATAAAATCATTATAATCATGAAACAGTTGAAAAAATGCAGGAGCACCATTCTACAAAAAAGAAAAAATATGGAGAAATTACAGAAATTAGATATCAATAAGTTCTCTGCTGTATCAGAAACATTTGTTCTTGTTTTGTTTAGATAGCGAGAATGTATAAAAGAAAGTAAATTTAGATAATGAATAGCCTCTGTTGATAGAGAGGTACAACTGCCAATGTATTATTTTGGTGCACCTTGTTTTTTCACAGGAAATCATTTTCCTACAGAAGATTGCAATTTCTAGAGGCAAAATTCAAATTGCATTTGCTTCTTAATGAAATGAAAGAAATTGCTGCATTGAAAGACATTGCACATAGGGATTTTTACAATGTTAGAAAGGTGTCAATAATTATTTTGTTCTTTAATTTACCTTCTATCTTCATATCATTTTGTTGCATCATGCAACAAGTGAATTAGTTATTTAATGTATGAAATGTATTCCTTTAATGATGCACAATTATGTATTCAAATACTTTGATTTTTCACACATCTGCAAATATTCACATAGTTGAAGTATACTTTTTGCTCGCAGGTGGACACTCACGTTCACGCAGCTTCTTGCATGAATCAGAAACATCTTTTAAGATTTATAAAGAAAAAGTGCAAGAAATTTGGTGATGAAATTGTCAATAAGAGTGATGGAAAGGAGCAAACACTAAATCAGGTTTGGGCAAAAACTAGCTGATTCCTTTTGTTAATTCCCATTCTCAATGCAATTTTTGTTAGTGTTAATGTATGTATCTCTTCTACAGCATTATTCCAATGATCATTCTAATGATGATTCTCATTTAAGGTATTTGAAAGCCTTGGTCTCAATCCACATGAGCTAACAGTTGATAGATTAGATGTACATGCAGTAAGTAAACATGGGTTATGAATTATTCTTATCACATTTGTGAATAATGCTAATGATTCAATATGCATCAATACACCTGTTGAGTAAATGGCTACTTGATTGATCAGTAGAATAAATCATTCATTCCATTCATTCATTCACTCATTCATTCATTCATTCATTCATTCATTCATTCATTCATTCATTCATTCATTCATTCATTCCATTAATTAATTTATTAATTAATTAATTCATTAATACATACATTCATTTAGTCATTTATTGATGTTTGTATTGGTTAACATATGAAATAGGCATTACTTGCTTTATTCTTTCCTTATTTAACTACTCACAATTCTATGTTGTATGTTGCATTAGTTTATTACTTCTTTGATTAATTTTATTTCTGGCTGCATCGATGAATTTCTTGTTTTGATATTAACCATGAAAATAATTTACTATATCATTTTTAATATTTAATTTCAGGACAACAATACTTTTCAAAGATTTGATAAATTCAACTTAAAGTATAACCCTGTTGGTAAGTTAAATGGGTACTCGTTACTTTCTCTTCTTGATTTGTAGAATGAAATTTTCTATTTTTGATGTATAAAAAGGAATCTCATTATGCTATTAACATTTTAGCTTTTTCTCTAAATTTTGAAATTTATCATTATCAAAATAGGAACTCATTTCATTTCAACAATTCTAACTTTCATTTTTCACATCTATTCAATTATTCTTTTTCCTTTTAGGCCAAAGCAAGATCCGTGACATATTTTTGAAGACTGATAATTACATGTACGGAAAATATTTTGCTCAGCTCATCAAGGTAATATTTTGTAAATCTTGTGCTATAATTTTTCATACTCGTTCTTGCTTAGCTTACCTAGCCCTAGAGAACTGAACCATTGCTAGGAGAATTGAGAAAAGTTCAGGACTGATTTTTTTGTGAAACATGGAACTATTAATTATGGAATCGAAATCAACAATTTCTCCAATCTTGTTGAACAAGAAACTTTGGTTGTAATCTGCTGCTATTGTAAAGCGCAGTCAAGATTAATGCTAGAGAAATAATTTGTTGTATTTCACTGCTCTCTATTTCAAACAGGAACATTTTAGTTAATCAATAAAATTGAAATATGTCATCATTTATATCTATATTTTATATATATATTAAAAAGATTAACCATAAAGGTGCTACCCAATTGTTAATTAAAAGTCTTGACCTAGGATTCAAACTCTGTTCCCGTCACCAGAGTCAAGCGACCAATCCACTATGCCACCCAGGCCGGCACTTTTAATTAACAATTGGGTAGCACCCTTATGGTTTATATTTTATATAAATATAGATTTTTAGAGAAAAATTTCAACTATAAAACGTTTTGACTTTCATCCAAGACAAAAATTGAAGTTTTATTCTGAATATCTTTTAAATAATTAAATATTTCTATATGGTCGAGCTTGTGAATGTTTTATGTGAAAAAAATGTATATTTATTATTTGGGAAAGGAAACATTAGAGTTTCTTGTGGGGAAGTGTAGAATGTTGAGTTAGAATATTGAAAGCTTGAACAATGATTTGATGTTAGAGGGTGCTTGTGTAAAATGAAAAGAACAAAAGATGAAATGAATGAGTGAGTAGAAGAATGTAATGTAGAGATGCATAGTTAAGAGGAGCTATTTACATAAAGAAAGGTAAGAAAACAAAACCAAAAACACAATATGTTTCCATCGCATTGAACTTTGTAAATATACCTTATTTAGGATTTTCTGCAATCCACTGATTGACTGGGGTTGAATGGGCTTATGAAGATGACGATCATCGTCTGCATTTTCTGTTTAATTGCCATTTTACTGCTGTTTATTATTATTAGGAAGTATTGTCTGATTTGGAATTCAGTAAATATCAAATGGTTGAGCTGAGAGTTTCTATTTATGGCCGAAGTAAAGATGAATGGGACAAATTAGCAAAGTGGGCAACAATGCATAATGTTTATTCATATAATGTGAGATGGCTCATTCAAATACCGCGGCTGTTGTATGTTTCGAATTTGTTTATTTTTTGTTCATTTTTCAGATTTATTGTTTATAAAAAATTGGTTGATTATCCAGAAATTTTTGCCGTAAAATGAGAATAACTCAATAAAGGCCTAGATGAAATCGACTTAAATTTGTGATTTGGGAAGCTGACTGCTTTAATTAGGCCTAAGCGAGCCACCTCTCTGAACATTTCCTGTACAAACTATCATCAAAAAAATCAAAATTGCTCTTGCATAGGTTTCAAATTCTTGAATTAGATTTAACAGTGCTTTCCTTCGACCTTTATGGATTATTAATTATTATTATTTTTAATTATTGAATACAATTTTGTGCTGTTCATATCTAATTTTCCAGACATATACAAACTCATAATAACTCTTTTATCTACAATTGTCATCATTTTCAAGTTTCATTATATTTGATATGATGCTTTATTTTAATCATTGTTTTTCTTAGTGATGTTTATCGAACAAAGAAAATGCTGAACAACTTTGAGGAATTCTTAGACAACATTTTCCGTCCACTTTTTGAAGTTACAGTTGATCCGAAATCTCACCCTGAATTGCACCAGTTTCTGAAACAGGTTTTTTATTTAATTTATTTGAAATTGAATAGGACACAATAAAAATAAGCTCATCTCATTTCACAATCGATCAATGCAAATAATAGCAAAAAAATGAGCATGTGAAGTTGTATCAGCAATAAATGCCATCAAAAGGAGACCACTGCAAGGAGACAAGGGAAAATAAATGCTGTGTACGTCTTCCACAGATAAGAACTGAAAACGGTGCAAAGACTTTTAATGAATTGCTTCTTACTGCAACGATGTCTGAAAATGTATTTGGTTTTAGGGAGATTATAAACAATATATATTTATCAGATTTTAACATGTTAATGAATAATATAAAACTGCATTTTAAACATGCAATTGTGATATATTCATGTTTTATTTTAAAACACCCTTCTTTTTACAGGACAAAAAATGAAGTTTTTATCCTGTTAAAAAATTCGTTCTTCACACTCCATACTTCAAGCCTTCCGTTTTGTATGATCTCATATAATATATTGTATATATATTTTGTATTATAAGGTGATTGGATTTGACAGTGTTGATGACGAAAGTAAACCCGAGGGAATTGTTTTTGGGAAAACGACTCCAAGGCCAAGAGAATGGACCATGGAACAAAATCCACCATATGCTTATTACCTCTATTACTTGTACTCGAATATGGTGGTTTTAAATCATCTTCGAAAGTAAGTAATGGTGCCTTCGAGTAAGTTTTTGATAATCAATCAACAATTGTATTTATATTGTATTTATGTGTTTTGTTGATAATCAACCAAACCCAGCTTGTTAACCTTTTAGCTGACACTTTTGAGTAGAATCTCGATTCACCTCCCTTAATATTTTATTGAGATTATGTGATGTATTGCGATCAATATTCACCAACTAACTAAATCTCAAATGCATCCACTTACATATTTTTTTGTTATCTTAAAACAGGGAAAGGAACTTTAATGTTTTCAATTTAAGACCGCATTGCGGCGAAGCTGGCCCTGTGCATCATTTAGTATCGGCATTTATGCTTGCAGAAAATATTTCCCATGGTCTTCTGCTACGAAAGGTTTGTCGATAAAATTTACTATGTAAATAAGTTGTACTTGACTATCTACTTCAGTTATGTTAACTTTTTTATGTTATATTATGTTATGCTACGTTATGTTATGTTATGTTATGTTATGTATGTTATGTTTGTTATGTTATGTTATGTTATGTTATGTTATGTTATGTTATGTTATATGGGGGACTATGCTGATTCAGTCTTGTGTCAAGAAATGAAGGAATTTTGTAAAAATTTAATAAAAAGTCTTACGCCTTTGCTTCACACAATATATTTTTTTACATTTCTAAGCATTCTTTTTTTATAGTTATTCCGCATCCACTAAAATAGTTTAGTAACGTGGAAAATGTTTTGCAACGACAGATCACATTACTGGAAATTCATCGAGTCTCGTTTTTCTATTCACAGATTCCAGCATTGCAATATTTATATTACCTCGCACAAATTGGTATTGCCATGTCACCACTTAGCAACAATTCATTGTTTCTCAATTACCATCGCAACCCACTCCCAGAATACCTTGCGAGAGGATTACTTGTTTCCATATCAACAGATGACCCTTTGCAATTTCATTTTACAAAGGTAGGCCATCTTAGTTATATCAATTTTTATTCATTTGTATTTATATCAACTTTAACGTTGAATTATGCAAAGAAAAGTGCAAAAAATTATAAAACATCATCACATTAGTGACTCCCCTTTGATACGTTTCATACCCTCTCTGTTTTGTTTCCATTCCAACCAAAGCCTTACACATTTACTCTTCTTTAACATAATGTTTAAATCAATATTTTCAATGTTAACCAATATGATTAATACTACCCTTATTTGATAGGAGCCTTTGATGGAAGAATACAGCATTGCTGCACAAGTCTGGAAGCTCACACCAACAGACATGTGTGAATTGGCAAGGAACAGTGTGCTGATGAGTGGATTCGAAAATAAGGTAAGTTGGCAGTTTTCATCTCGATCAAAGAGTTGAATTGGTATTAAAGTTTTGAAAGGTTTTTTATATTTGGAACTTGGAATATTTTTAAACATATAATCTGAGAAAGGGGTTTGTATAGAATAGGGCTACAGTTAGAATTAAGAATTTTTTTATCTATTCACGACAACCAGTTCAAGCCTTTTATGACTTTTAATATTTATTTTGTTTTTTTCATCGTTTTTAATTCTATTTGACCTTTTGGCTTTTAATCCTAATTTCACCTTTAACCTTTGCCCCCTTTCAGGTCAAGGCTCATTGGCTTGGTGATAAATTTCAATTTGAAGGTCCGGAGGGAAACGATGTTTCAAAATCGAATGTTTCGGACATCAGGATTTCTTACCGGTATGAAACTCTTTTGGAAGAACTGAATATTATTTGTAGTCATGCCTAAAATTTGTATACAATTATTAATATTTTTGCATGTGTTAAATTTTTAACTGTTTTTACACCCAGGCGTCATTTTATATGTGAATAACTATGTACTATATCATTTATCTTGTCTACTTAATCAAAGGAATCTACTGTCACGTGATTGATGGTGTTGATGTCAACAGTTATGTGTATCCATCTCTCCTAATTCATGCTAATATATCCTTTGCATTCTAGTTCTGCCCTTAAATTTCTCAAAGCCCATAAATTCCTTAGCAGTTCTTTCTACCCCATTAATTCAAGATGAGCGTTTTTTATCATTTTATCAACTTATTCTTGCTTTTTAATCAACTGGCCTAAAATTTCCCAACTTTGTGTGCATATGATACTTCTACTTATAATATTCATAGAATCCCAGAAATTATGTTACAAAAGAAACAAATCAGACTAACAAAAAAATCTTTTAAAAAAATTTAATGCAAACATTGAAAACAAAAAACAATTTAGAGACACAATTTAAGCTAAACGGATTCATTCACTTATTTGCTCATAGAATTTTTGTCTACTTTCTTTTCCTTTTTCTAAAATATTAAGGATCTTTTCCCCTTTTGATGACGAAAATAAAAATATGAAAATTAAACGTTCACTTTAGTTGCCTTATTCACTGCTCATTTGAAATAAATTTGGTCAGAAAATTCGTGTTTTTTGGAGCCTTGATTTGTTATTTTGTTGCAAAAATGTTAAATAATACGTGATTGTAATTTTTATCATATTTCGAGTATCAAATATTTACAAAACCAATTGTATGATATTTTAGAAAAAGTATTAATTTGAAAAGGCGGCAGCTTAATTATAATATATGTAAGTAAATTGATTACAATTAAGAATGAGTTATTAATGATTTTTATGCTGTATCCATAATCAGTCAAATTAATATTTTGGTTTGGTAATTTTGAATGGAAAATTTGTGAAAAATGAAAAGTGAATTTGAATGTTGAACGCATTTTTCTTAATAGATTAGCTTCTTTCGACAGAGCATGCCATCTAATTTTTGAATTATTGATGATAAAGATACGAGCCTTAGTCTTACTTATTTAAAAGCTGTCCTACATTTTCTTCCTTGTATCTTTAAAAACTTCAAATTTGGAAAAAAAAACCTTTGGTGAATTTGGGAAATGCACGAAATTTAAAATCATGCTTCAACAGATTAATTTTTTAGGTTTACTCTGGGTGAAATTCATCAAAATATTTCAATTTTCGACTTTTGACAAGTTACCTCATGTCAGCAATATTGCACTTAATAACAGTGATGTAGCTTTACATTTGAACTAAACTTTGCGTCCAAAATACCCATTTTCTCAAAGCTATGGGTTTACTTTTTGACCAAATTTACCGCTATTTGATCTGTAGGAATTATGGAGAGATAAAATGAATAAATGGCTTTTTAGCTCAGTGCTCTCGTTATATTTATAATCAAAAATGATATCAATGAAATAATAAGTAATATCTATACATCTATAAGACGTACACAAAGATCCATTTCACTTCACTTGAAAGATTCATCATGGTTAAATGAAGATTGAACAATCAATTTTTGGATGGGAGAAAAAAAACTCTCATGTTTCTTAGGTTTTCTAAGTAGGAACAAGGCCACACACCATATCTATCTAGAAGAAAATATAACTTGGGAAAGGTGTATGAAGACCTGATACCAATGAACTCTCAAAGAAAACGGAAATTCTATAGTATTCGCTGTATTTTGTGTATTATTTTTATGCAGTTATGTGCAGTCTCTCGGACTTGAAACTTGAAACTTGAATTGGAAAGAATAGACCAACTATTTAAAAGCTCTATTTAAATGACAAAAGTTATAAATTTTTGGTGCTTAAAATTTTGTGAAGGGTTTTCGTGAAAGGGCACAAAAACAACATTGTTTAACAGAAGATTGGGCAAAAAGGATTGAGCAAAAAATCGTTAGCTGCCATTCTTCAATAGTTATTGACAATGGATCAAACTTTCTGTTCATTTTTCAATATTGTTTAGTAAGATCTTTTCAACTTTCTACTAATCCTTGTTGGGTCTGCCTTAGCAGAAACAGAGCTTTCGTTGTAACTTCGTTTTACTTGGAAACTGATAGATGAATTTAATTGTCTCCTCTGTGTATTTTCATTCCCTGATATATAATGTCAGTTTTCAGTTACTTCAAACTTTTCTAGGGTGGATTTTTTTTAAGTGTTCATTTCATGAAATGAGGATGAGGATGCAACAAACACTTATATCTCAATGTCACGTGTTTCTACACAACAATCCCAGAGTTCTTTTGGCCATTGCTGCCAAAGACAGAAAAGTAAGAAAGGATTGAAAATCATTCTATTACTTTCGGCTCTTCTTTCGCTTTTTTTTGCTAGAACTACTTTTTCTTGTCGGTGATTTTGAACTCGAGCGCGATCTTTTCATTTTATGTTTTCTACTTGACCTCGAACTCTCTTCGGTTGATGATTCATCCTGTGAATAAAAAACATTCACGATAATTATTTACTATTGGTTTTTAACACCCCCGTGCACTCAAAGTTGAACTCAAAGATGCACAAACCATGAGTGGGAACAGTTGTTTAACGGCGTTTGCAAGGTTTTTTAAAGGCATTTCTAGCCAATACAAGGGCAATTATTGCAGTCAGCATGAAATGAAATACGTAAGTTTATGATATGCATCGAAATAAAGAGAAAATCATTAAGGGCTAAAGTGTTATTAAAACGTGACTTCTTATTGGGTCAACATGTCAGTTGAAAGCACATGGCCAATTTCTCGATTCTCGTCATCTCTACCTTCCTAATTGTTTGTACCTTTCTTTATATTTGGGAGAAGAATACATGCTATGAACATGAGAATTCTGAATTCTTGGAAACATGTTGGGTGTCCCCAAGTTACATCTTTGAAATAGAATCTTAAAATTCACCCATAACGTCTTTACAGACTTTATAAATTTAGACGTTAAAATGATGTTATCATTTTAGTTAAAACAAAACAAACCAAAATTTTCACGCAAAAGGCGAATACGAGGTACAAAAAGTAACAATGAAACAAAAGGACGTACACTGTTGGAAAAAGATCTCGATCGGCTACGGTGACTTTTCCTTCTACGTGGACTCGATGCATTTCTACTTGGCGTTTTGATAGGGGATGATGATCGACTTCGGTCTCGCTTTCGATCTCTGCCTCGTTTGCGTCTTTCTCGTTCATATTCCTTTCAAATAAAAAAAATCATTCAATAAATTTATGTGTGTTAGTTACCTACACACTCACGTGTATTTGTGCCCAGCACTTCATGTAGATTATCATAATCAAGGCAGAGTATCATCGAAAATCCGGAATCTTGGAGTAGAAATGCATTTGTTGTGAAGTAAGAAAGTTTCTTGTCTTTCCAAGGCCAATTTGCCAGATGATAAACGGGTGTGCTCGCTCGCGTGTACCAGTTACTCAAACTTACTAATTAACTTCGGATGAGTATAAATGAATTTATGACAAAAAGTGAATATAAAAAAATCAACTCGCTCCTTTTGAGACAATGCTGATTAATTTGCAAAAAACCTACAAAATGTATCATCCATTTGATCAAAATTCCTTCTTTAAAGATGGAGGAAAAGGTTAACAAAACGCTGTAAAAACGAATCTAAAGGGTTCTTTATCTGACGATGATATAACTGGTTGAGACGATTTTCAACATCATTGACATTGAAATGGATAAAGCAGAGAAGTTTTATTCTTTACCTCAACTAAACTTTGTCTGTAATGCTCTAATTCTTTTTTAAATGTTTCTCCTGATTTTGACAATCCATTCAACTCCAATTTATCTGCATATTTCATCACTTTCAGTTCAACTTCACGCAGCATTCGCCGCCTGGATTCATCCATTTCTCCAACGTGAACCGAAGGTGAATCGTAACTTCGCGAGTCTTCGGTACCTTCACTGCAGGAAAATAAAAATAATTTTGTTTTCAGAAAAAGGCTTATCTATTCTTTAAAATCACCTGAATCTATCACTATAAATAGGTTTATTTGTTTCTTATTTTCCAATGAAATGAAATAAGTCAAACTGGAAGCCAAAGGGATACAACAGAACATCTTTGTAAAAATGGAAAAAACATCAAAAACTGACGGAAATCAATTCGAAAGAAATCCATGAACATGAGTGTGCAAGGTCCTTAAAAGTTTTTTCATAAATATTTTCAATTTCATAAACTAACCTATCCTTTGGTGAATCCGAAACTCGTTGCCATTTTGAACTTTGACTATCTTCTTTACTCCATTTATTTTTTGTTCCATTATCTTCTTCTCTTTCCCATTTCGATTTTGGTATTTGTTCATCTTCGTTTTCTTCTTTTTCCCATCGTGATTTTTGAAGCTCGGTCTCATCTTCAACCGGTTCCCAACGAGAGGCTTTCATCCGTCCTGATTAGATAGTAACTTAATGCAGTTAATGGATAAGAGGCTATCACATGATGGTAGCTTAAAGATTATGGGGAAATGGTTTTTCTTAGCATTTGGATATGTTTCAAAGATATCTCTGCAATTGAACATTATTCTAATAATTGCTTTTCTATCCTTTAATTCATTGATCAGTCTAATTTGAATGTGTTTTATCACTTTGGACTAGAATTGTAAAGACACAACTAAATCTATTGCTTACCAATTCTCTTATTTGCATCTTCCACTAAAATTGAAAATAAATGTGCGTGAGTATTTATTAGAAGAAATTTTTAATGAAAATTTAAGCTATGATTAATGAAAAATTTGAAATTGAGAAAAACGTAATTGGGTGCTTTCAAACTGATGTGTCTCGTTTCCAAAACAAAAAAAAATTAAAGAGATTATGTAATGACAACGCCAGCCTAGGAAATAAGATTGCAAAAGTGAATTTGTACAAGGGCAAGCTTGAGACTTAAGAAAGTGGCTCACTTGGTTTACCATCGATATCCCCGCCAAGAGGGATACCATCAATATCAACATCAGCTTTTGCAAGGGGGAATCCATCTACGTCATCCATATTTTTCACGGGGACTCCATCCAAGTCGTCCTTCATTGGACGTCCATCGATATCAGAATCCTTGGCCAATGGAAAACCATCGAGATCCTCTTTCTGTGGAAAGAAGAAAATGAAAATCTTTCAGGGTTTGGCACGATTGTAAAGTAGCGTTTGCAACGCGTGCAGCCTAATGAAAAATTGATCAAAACCAAATTTATAAAGACTGAATTGATAAAGACTGAATTGATAAAGACTACAAAGAAAGATCAGTGCAGTCTCTTGAAACAACTTGTACAAAATAATAACAACACAGAAATAAATCAGCCTATAAAAATATGGATTAAAAATTATAATTGTATATTTTCTTTACGCAATATGTAGCCACCATTTGTAAGAATGAAATTTTTAAACAATGCAATAAAGCATTTTTGTCAACAACAAGGAATTACAATGATCTGTGATATTAATTAATTATTTACCTTATTCTCTGACAAACCAACAAATGTATTTTGTAATTTAATAAGAAAACCAGGTGGATAGACCGACCAATCTTGCCAAGCAGCCAAACATGACAAAACTTGTTTCTGTAATATATCAAGACAAATAAATTAGTCATTACATGGGCGAACAACAAATAAAAATAAAAACAAAAATGATAAAAAAATAATGGGCTTGGATTATTACCAGATCTTATTCATGATGCTGACATTTTAGTGATTGTAATAGTTTTTATTGTTATTAGTAAGTGGTTACAGTAATAATGTTACTCTGTCACTTATGGAAACTCATCTATTGAAAATCGCTCCCTATCATTTTCATTTAGATACTTCATTGTATTGCATTGTATTGCATTTTATTGAATTGAATTGTATTGTATTTTATTGTATTGTATTGTATTGTATTGTATTGTATTGTATTGTATTGCATTGTATTGTATTGTATTGTATTGTATTGCATTATATTATATTATATTATATTGTATTGTATTGCATTGTTTTATATCATATTATATTGTATTGTATTGCATTGTATTGTATTGTATTGCATTGTAGTGTATTGCATTATATTATATTATATTGTATTGTATTGCATTGTATTGTATTGTATTTTATTGCATCCTACTGCATTGTATTGTATTGTATTGCATTATATTATATTATATTATATTATATTATATTATATTATATTGTATTGTATTGCATTGTATTATATCATATTATATTGTATTGTATTGTATTGCATTGTATTGTATTGTATTGCATTGTATTGCATTATATTATATTATATATATTGTATTGTATTGCATTGTATTGTATTGTATTTTATTGTATCCTACTGCATTGTATTGTATTGTATTCTATTGTATTGTATTCTATTGTATTGTATTCTATTGTATTGTATTCAATTGTATTGCATTGCACTGCATTGTATTGTATTGAATTGTATTGCATTGTATTTTATTGTATCCTACTGCATTGTATTTTATTGTATTGCATTGTATTGTGTTGAATTGTTTTGAATTGTAGTATGCATTGCATTGTATTGTATCTTATTATATTGCATTGTATTTTATTGTATTTCACTGTATTGTATTGTATTGTATTGTATTGCATTGTATTGCATTGTGATTTATTGTATCGAAGTGTATTGTAATTTGTTGTATTGTAGTGCATTTTATTACATGGTATTGTCATGTCTCTAAAAAGTAAAAGGCCACATTTATAATAAAGATATTGAACTAAACAAATTATCTTACTCTAAATTTTTCAGAAGTTGCTTTGCTTGACACATTGACAAGTGCAGCTCGTAAATGATCCATTATTTCCGCTAATTTGTTTTCAAACCTAAAACAGCGAAACTAATTAATAACTAACATAATTCACGTTTAGCTTTTATGCATTATGTCTATTTTGCACCAAGTTTTTCAATCAAAATGAATTCACTTAACAACAATAAAAAATGTTCCCAGCTTATCTCGCCCACATTTATTTCAACAGAATTGAAAAAAAAATATTTTAAGATTGATCGAGATCTCGATTCCAAGAAATTGGAAGAAAGTCTCGATATATTCCAAAGAAAACAACTACGTCGAATGCTAAACACCAAATTAACAGATAAAATAAGAAATGAAAAAACATATAAAAGATCACATCCAATACCCATCACAACCGAAATAAAGAAACGGCAAATAAACTGGCTTGGGCACATGCTAAGGCTACCAGAAGGAGCACCAGCAAAACTAGCTTTCAAAAAACATTTGAAAAAAGCAAAGGGTAATCGAGGAAGACCAAAACAAACATGGATAAACAAATCAGTAAAGATCTGAAGCCAATGAACAAAACATTAGAAGAATTAACCGTGAACGATTACGAGAGAGAGAATTGGAAGAAAACAGTGGCAAGGCTAATGTCTTGAGTAAGACGGAAAAGCCAGCGAAGAAGATTCAAACTTACTCTCTTCTAAAATGTGATGCATGGTGAATTTTTGCTCCTGAGTTATGCAGAATATCGCTCACAACATAGATCCGTGCAACCTGAAATGTGAATTGTAACCTATTTAAACATAAATACATCACAAGTTTACAATACTGCAAACATCTCCATTTAATAGATGATTATGGCAAAAACAAAGGTAATTCGTTTGAGTAAATAAGAATGTTGTAAAGCAATGCCATCTCTTAAGCGTAATTCACTAATTATTCAAGATCATATCCCCCATACGACGGACAACAATTTTCTGTTATTCTCATCGCTTATATCTAAGGCTAATTTATCATTCTGCAAGGAAAGATGCATTTCAAATGATGAAGACAACACTTTTCAAACACTACTGTTGAGTGGAGAAAGGTGCTCAAAGTAAAAGTTTTTTTATAGGAATAACGTTCACTAATTCAATTTTAATTGGCAAAAATGCAAAGACAATAAACTCAGCTTATAATGGAGTGTTTGACTGGCTGGGGTTAAAAAATGTAAAATATAAAATGTGAACAAAAATGATAAATTTAGAAACCTTGGTTGTAATTGGTGTTTCAAGTAATGACAATGATTCAGTAATGCAATCAACAATCTAGAAGAGAAATAAAATACCATGACAACCCCGATTAGGGGCGGGCCTCGGCATAGAAAAGATGTATCAAACTCCAGAGTCGTTAGGAAACCGCAAATGTTGTGACTATAGCAAGAATGCTATGACTACAGCGAATGTTATGACACACATGGCTATTAGCATAGCGGCGATTATCTTTGCTTTTAATGTTTATTGACTATATCACTGCATTAGGGCAATGAATGTTACATTCAAGGGCTAATCAACTTGAATCAGGAGGTATCAAATATCATTTGTATCCCCATAAAATGCTAAGTTCAAAAGAACAGTGTACCATTACGATTTTAGGATGGTTAGAAAAGTACAACACTTACACATCCATGAATTAACTCACTCCATTCATTCATTCATTCATTCGTTCATTCATTCATTCATTAATTCATTCATTCATTCATTCATTCATTCATTCATTCATTCATTCATTCACTCATTCATTCATTCATTCATTCATTCATTCATTCATTCATTCATTCATGCATTCATTCATTCATTCATTCTATCTTGAATTCAATCATTTATTCACTCGATATTTAATTCTTCATTCCTTCCCTTATTCATTTGTTCCATCGTTTGTTCATTAGTTTTCTTCCTATTTTCCTGTATCTATATGTTGATGAGAATACAATTTATGAACAAGAGATGAAATTAAATAAATACAAATCAAATTAAACATTTCAATTGAGTTTCACCTCTTCAGCATAATCTGCATGATCCAAACACCAAACCATTAATTCTCCGACTTTCTTTCGATCCGTTGTCACTGTTCGTAACATATCTTCCAATTTATCTCTTTGACTAAACAACAATTGCATGCATTGGCTACAAATATTTCAAAGCAAACAATGGTTTCATGTTTATAGACTACAATCCCTGGCCTTGGTAAATATGTTATTATATTCTGCTAATTTTACTTATCAATCCTTTGTCAGTAAAATTAAGTCCTCAAAATGCCGAAGCTCAGCCAAAAAGATTCTTCCAAATCTGCTGATTAGGAAAACTCTTATAACCTTAAAATTAACAGGCTCCAACGCACTTTACAAGGCTTTGCCCTTACAAGATTGGCCTGAAGCCAACAACTAGCAACCCTCAACCAATGTTATTTCATGTTGCTTTTATATTAATGTAATCACCCTATGAATCTATCACTCTATTTCGCGCACCTTATGCAAGTTCGGATCAAAGTAAGTATGTCAGTTTTCAATTCTTAAGCTTTGTTTTCCACGATGACAAAGAAATAATTACACTACATTATCTCTTTACTAGGTTGTCAAGTGTTTCATAAAATCATAAGCTGTCCTCGTTTAACATTGAATATATTATAATAAATTTTTTTATCTTTGATAGGCCCGTCCTGTTCCTCATTCTCTTGTTTCTACTGATTCTCCTGATTCTCTTGTTTCTCCTGATCCTCTAAGGCTTTGTGCTGGATCCCCATTATGTTCTACGCTTTACATCTTAGGCTCTTCCATTCTCACATTGGCTTTCACCCTTTCCCTACGAAGCACTACTATCTACTGCGCAAAATAAACTTTTTTCAAATTCTCAGGTTACGCTCCATGAGCACATACAAGCCCTGATTTGCATTGTATGCGAGATGTCTTTCTGTTCAATGAACCAATATCAATTAAATTGGAAAGAACCAATATCAAACCGTGTCATGAATGCCACAAAATACCACATAAAAACCACGGAAATAAATCATAAATACCTGTCACTGAGCATTTGCTTCTTTGACACCTCAGGTACAACTTCAACTTTTTCGGGTTTTGGGACATTAGAATGGACAATTGCAGATGACGCAGAAGCTAATGCTTGTGACGTCACTTGTGTCTGTGCCGCTGCGTAGGGATTCATCGGAGGAGGACGCCATATTGAACCACTGTTGAACATTCTGAATTCTACCTGTGACCATTTTTGGGGTGTATCACCCTGAAAAATGGGTTGAAATGTGTCATTATATCATTATACTTTTATTGGAAAGATGCAAAAATAGCCTTGCGTAGAGTCTAATCCAACATTCTAATGTTTTGAAATAAACCAAAACCTCTCAAAGAATCATTTTGAAATAGGATGCAACGAGGCTGAACGAGGTTGAACGAGGTTGAACGAGGTTGAACGAGGCTGAACGAGGTTGCTAATATAAATTGAATACACAATGCATGAACAATACAAATTGAAGGAGGTTACTAATAGTTATGAAGTTTTAATGTTTTTCTTGTTACTGATTGTAAAATTTCTTGTGGCAGGTAAACACCAAATGGGAAACAGTACTTGTTGAATCTTAAATTTCCCAAACCCAAAGCCGAAATAGGCATCGATTGTGATCACACCGCGCACTCGATTGAAACAGATTTATGTGGGAGAAGATATTGGCCTGATGGAAGAAATATGAAGAAAATCTGATATATTTGTTTAAAATTGTTATAAATGAAAAACTCAATAATTTTGAAATTCAATATGAAACTAGAATCACCTACTTGAAGTATCGAAAACAATTTCCATCGATAATAGATGTGTTCGTGACCCTTGTTTTCGAAAAGAAATCTAAAAATCAGATCGATAATAATCGTTGAAATAACTCCTCCAGACATGTAATAAGACAATTATTTCATTCTGCAATATTTGCTGCTCACCATCCCACCAAGAGGCATATTAAGCCACCACGCTACCCGTCTCTTGGTCCAACGGAATGTAATGTAATGAAAATAAAGGAAAATAAATTGAAAATAAAGGAGATAAAACGACGTTGATTGATTTACCTAAACATTGGATTGTTGAGTTCTTTGTTCATAATCATGGCTTCAAACATGGGTCCTTCCCTTACAACAAACTCAACCATTCTATGAATGACAGCCAATTGACTCCTACGAAAAACAATTTTGCAATAGAACCAAATTAAGATGTCAAACCCTGTACTTAATCTAAGTGACGAAAGTATACTCCCAATTGATAAAAATTGATTGAAAAAAGAAATGAAATTTAGATGATGTTCTTGCAGTGAATCATAACTTTAAAAATCATTGGTAAGTTTGTTGCGAACATTTGCATCGATTGTTTAAGAATAAGAATAAAGAATAATAATCTTAGAAATCAAAAATTTCAAAGAGAGACGTTTCAAAATTATATGGAAATGTAAGGAACCAATTGAGTACCAAGCAACCGTAAAGAAATGGTGTAATGGGGGGTCGGGAAAGGGAAAGATATTTAAACAAAATAGATCATAGAATTATCATGAAAAATTGAAAAGAGAAGGCTGAGTTTTGAACGCATGATGCCATTGTAGTGAAAACATGACCACCGCAGTTTGGTTAAATGTTTGTAAACCAAACAAAAATTAAATAAAAGTATGATTGAAATAAGCGACTTTAATAAAGCCATGTTATGTAGCGATCAAAAAGCCAAGGGGAGAAAATGAGCTGTCTTATGAGGAAAGGAGTGTAGTAGCATCAAAGAATGGTGGCAAGATAATTAATGGGAAGCAGAAAAATCAACAAATAAAATTAAGTTTAAAGTAAAATATTCTGTGAAACAAATAAAGCAACTGAAATGAATAAATGAGTAAAGTTGAATAAATCATCATAATTTATCATAATTCTTCTTTGCAATCCAGATACGTTGACCGTTCCGTAGTTGCTGCTGAGATAGAGGCTCTCTATGAATGTAATCGAGGCTGAATGCAATACCTTTCCATCGGGATAACAACCTTGACAATCGTACTCTCTAAGTTCTATGAAGATGAATATCAAAATTGTAAGTATCCATTCCATGAATCATCTCAATTTTTCATAGTCAATATAATTGAGAAAATCAAAAGAAACATCTTACTCAAAAACAAGAAATTTTAGGTAACAAAATGGATGAACTTTTTAACAAATTCATGAGACTTCAAGAAAATAAAACGGAAAGGAGATGTGATAATGAATGGTTTGAAGACCGACACATGTTGATTTAGTCCCCATAATGCCTTTTAGCCATGAAAACTACCTCAATATCTAATGAATATCTTTTAAAATTTTGTACTAGACAATATTAATATGATCTATCGAGAGTGGACGAAATTAGGAAAAGAGAAGAAAAGTCAATGCATTTTCTTGATTTTTGGGAGACAAAATTTTTCCGCTTTAGTATCACAAGATATCGATTCCGACTTTTATGCAAAATCTGCCAGCAGATAATGGCCACAGAATTAAATTCTTCTATCCCATGGGACATAAGCCTTTGTAAATCAAGATATGAATGAGTGCGCATGCTTTGAAATAGTTACAAATCGTTTTTTTCTTATTTGTCCTTTGTTTCCCTTCCCCCCACGTCCCTTCTTACTTAGTGACATCGCTTTTTCAGCATTCTAATAATAGCAAACATTTAATAAAAGTAGTAGAATGGTACTATTTCTAGAAGCGAAAAAATACGGGTGAAATTAAAATTAGCCTTAAATCGTGTAATAGTTTCACTAAAGGAACTTAAAAAATTTCAAAATCCTACTATTCCATAAATTTGAGAATTTTTACATTTAGGCCAAGTTACATTTCAAGGACAATCGCTTAAACGGAAAATATAATTGGGGTTTTTGACACGATTAAACTTGATTTAATTTTTGAAATGGATAAAGATCATAAAAATCCTAATAAAATTTTTCTTTTTTCGTTCTCCCTCCTGTGTGAATAGAAATATCTTCAGGACTAATCATCCAAAAGTGCCTGTCTTTCTATAATTGAATCCAATTATCAATTAATTAAGATAACAGTTGAAAACTTCTTCCCCATCATTTCTTGAAAATGAACCAAAACTCTCTTTAAAAACATCTTTTCCTAGAAAACCTGAAACCTACTAATTTTGATTAGAAAAACCCTTCCAACCCAAAACCTACTATTTCTTATGTTCAAAAACTCCTTAAAAAACCTGCTAAGGGGAGAAAACAATCCTAGAAAAAAGCTAGAGAAATAAATTAAAATTATTGAAATTAATAGAGTAAATAGTAAAATAAATTGAACTTACTCCATCGAATTGTTTTCCATCACGTTGGAGTTTTGTAGACAACTGCGCATTGAATGGAAGACCAGATGGTGGTGGGGGCTTTTGTGCTTCAATCATTTCTGGGGGTACATAGATGGGTTGTGGTGGAATTGGTACACTTTTGCCCCAACCTAGCCTCATTTCATAACCCATTATGTCTTTGCCTGTAAACAAAAAAAAAAATTTCAAAGTGACATAAAAACCAAAACCACAGTCTAGCAAACTAAACAGATTTTTTGTCTGAAACTCCGCAAAGGAGGGAAAATGTCAGAAAATGTCAAAATCCAGAAAAATATTGCCAAAACAACGCATTTATTCCACATCTGTGAATTTTGCATCATGGCAATTCTGCAAAGTCTGCATTGATTGTGTTTTGTGCCTTGCCATATCAACCATCATCATCAAATGCCCTGCCTTTTGGCTTCAACCACCATGTGTCTCCATCTGTCTCTGTCCTGTATTATTCTCATCATTTTCTTTTGCCAAACCAGCTTTATACAGACTGTCACAATGTCTACGATCTTTTTTTGTCTAACTCTTCTTCATTCTCCACTAATTTCGCCTGCAGTGGTTGTACTTTTCCCGTTGTCATTAGTGTCTGATTTAAGTAATATTGCAAACTTTAGAAATTCTTTACCCTAAAGGAATTATCAGTTATGGAATACAACTAACCAACAAGCTCTTTAAGGGCCCTCTCTCCATCTGATCGATTCATGTAGGCAACAAAACCACAATTTCGATTCCTTGCCTTCTCTTCCTCAGTTCTGGGCCACATTATTTTGACACTTGCAAGTGGCCCATACTGACCAAATAATTTACATAACTGCTCTTCTGTCATCTGAAATAAAAAATCAATGAGTTTTATTTCTTCAGATGACAATGATAACATGCAATGAATATCAAAATAGGAATGGAAATGAATAACCAGCTGCCAATCGAAACAACTTGCTTATCATGTGTGTAACTATTTTATCCACAGCATTCAATCAGTAACTTGCAATTTATTTATTTTTTTACATTGTTATTGAATAATTTTTATATATATATATATTTATTCATTCATCTATTTCTATTCATTTATTTAATTATTTATTCATTTGTACATTATTTTATTTATTTGTTCATTCATTTACTTGTTTATTTTTCAATTTATGTATTTGTGTAATTATTCGTTTATCTATTCCATCTACCTTTTAATCAAAATTTGATATTTCAGAATCCAGGGAGATAAGAAATGCAATATAACAGGCTGCAGAAAGAAGATGAAAGAGTATGATTCCTTGATACTGATAACATCTTCATGTCAAGCATGAAAGAGTTCCATCATGATGCAGTTATAATAAATCTAATTTTTTGCAACTTATGCGTTTCCCATTAATAATTTGTAGACAAATAATCAAATGATAATCAATCCTATAATTGTCGCAAGTTCAAACATAATAATAAAACATTGCTCACCTTTGGATTAATATTGCCAATATACAAATTGGTTGTGTTGGGGTCTCCATTATCAAAAGACCCAATTAGCATTTCATTTTCTAAGAAAAACAAGTTCTAAAAGTTGTTACAAATTAACAAATGAGCATTTTAAAACCTCAAACACTTAACTTTGATTTTAAAATATTTTGAAGAAAAGAGGCTATTGAAGTCAAGATCTGAAGCTAAAAATGATGACATGATCATCAAAAAGCAATGTTTACTTCTAAAATGTTGCATCCTCATTTGTAGGGGTTAATATTGTTTTGGTAGTAATAATAAACATGTAATGTCACTTGCTGATAATTCTGTAATAAATACCTCTGGTGGAAATCTCACTCTTACCATCATCATATTTTGGTGGCATCCATTCTGATTTATTGCCTCCTTTGCCTCCATTTGAAGATGACTTGAAGAAACTTGTTGGTAAATTTTTCAACACATCATCTGGAAGTCCAGAAATTTCTCCTTTTTTGATTTTATGCCTGATATCTCTCTCTTTCTGGGTTCTATCAAAATAAAGACATTTTGAATATCATGTCATTTAAATAAATAATAATACAGAAGATAAAATAAACTAAATTTAATTCATGTTACTAATCAATTCAAACCTTGTAATAGATCCTATTTTTAATCTTTTTAGAGTCAAGATGCAATTCATTCTGTTGGTTGTTCTTTTTATCTCTTTGACTTTGATTCAAATAGATTGGATAGCTCTCCAATTTGCAACTGCTTTCCACTAAAGTCAAAGATGTTCTAGAGCAGTAAAAAGTGAATTAAAAATAAATATGTTCAATATTTCAAATACCTTTGAAGTTCCTCTTTAAAAGACTCAAGATTGCTTTTTTTCTTTTCTCTTTCTTTCTTTTTTTTCAACTCCTTTACAATTTAGAAGAATATGAAATGAACAAAACATTCTTAGAAAAATGAAGAACAATAATTCATAATATATAATAACCAACTTTTTAGGGGATCTCAATGAATATTCCTTACAAGAAACATTTTTACAATGATATAAAATATTTTTGGTGCCTACTCATGGGTAATGTTATTATTATCATTATTTCATTTATATTCTTATCCTTCAGGGTGTACTTAACTTAAGCTTCTTAATTAATTAAAATAATTTTGATATTTAAAAGCAAAACACCATTTCCATTTCCCTCATTCAATATCAATACCAACTACTTTTGCTACCTCAAATGATGCTTATTATATAAAAAGGGACAAAATGGAACAAACAATTTGAACGCCCTGGATAATAATATATTATATATAACATTCAATTTACCAATTTTGGGGCACTTGATTGTGTTTCTTTGTTTTTTTTAAACTCTTCAGCAAGTTCTGCTAATTTTGATGTATTTTTGTGATACCTGTGAGATGTGGCTTCATTTACTACAAGAAAGAAAATCAAATTAGCAATTAGATGAAATACAAATGTTATGGTTTCTCTTATAATTGAACGGACACTAAAATATTCTAACTTGATTTCTGGTTTGAGGGTGCTTGTCTTTGATTAGTTCAGAAAATCAACAAATTCTATTCAAAGAACTTCTTCTCCATCCAACCCCCTGAATACAAATAATATGCTACTCCTCTGCTTATTAGTTTTTCATTTTTGCTTGTTATTCTATGGTTATTCCAGGGTGCCACATTTAAAAAAACAAATGTCATGAATCTCAATTCTTTAAGTTCCTAACAAAATAAACCAAATATCTAGCAACTAAAAAACTTGCAGCTCTTCAATAACAAATACTCTACCAATAACCTCATGTTTTCAACATTTACCAAAGATATTTATTTCTGGATCCCTTAAGATGAAAACCTTCTTTTCTCAGAACAGCGACCAAAACACAAGTTATCTATTGATATGAAAAGGGTACACCAAAAAACTTATAACAAATGATCCAGGAAAAAGCAAGTCTTGGAAAAAGGCATGATAAATGTAAACTTACTATCTCTATCTGCGTTTATGACATCAGCTTTTACGAATGTTTTACCAACAGCTGCAGATTCTTGAAAACTTTCAATGTACTGTGCATATACCTCAGCTGTAGCCGCTTCTTCTGCCTATTTGTAAAAATCAAACCAACATTCAAGAATCTAATTGTTATTCATACAAAGCTGTTACTAATTTTCAGAGAAGCCTCAGCAAAAATGAACTTAACAAAACATTGCAATTCCCACGAAATGTTACAAAGTTTAATAACAGTAATTGCTGTACAAAATTATATAATTAAAATTTCCTTAAATAAGAATGGTAATGGGATTATGAAATCAAATTATTCACTAGATGATTTATTAGAAAACCAGATATTTCCTTCTGCTTGCTACATGCAAACTGGTAGATTGACAAACAAGATAATTAACATGCTTAGATCAGGGTCATAAATTCATACCATAAGCAAAATGGAATTTTTAAATAACAAATTCACAATGTACCTTTTTTCTTTCCTCTTCCTTGACCTTTGATGGTGCTTTTCCCTTCAAGGGGTTCCTTCCCATCTGAAAAGCTTTCAGCTTTGATTCAGGAAGGCCCTAATAAACAAATCAATAATCAATGATGCATCTGACAGAAATTAAAACAATACAACAGATTTGTGCCTTATTCCAGCTGTGACGACATCAAAACCAAATCATCCCATTGGCTGAATAATAACTCGCAAATTGCATTTCATTTCCTGCAGAATATTTTCAGTAATGTTTTGTTGGAGCAGTGGTTTAACCATCGTAGGTTAGGATTAGGACAACTCCTTAGGGCTCTAAAGCCTTTGTGGCCCCAGAGGAGCCCCTTGGAGGTTTTCAAGAGACAGGTCTCTCGCAATATTTGATAATATATGCAAGATACCAACATATCCTTCGACCTTAAGAAGTTTCCTATTTCCATTTGAAGTTGTTTCCTTTACCATTGTTAATCCTTCAAGTTCATCAAGCACAGCATTCTTTCTGATGATTATGTAACTTTTGTCTAGATGGGGAAGAGGTTAAACTCACCAGGCCCCTCATGCAAAATTTCCCTAAGGGCACCAAACCTTTCTGTTATGCCACTGGCATAGGGTAATCTCAGAATAGTTAAATCTTCTTTTATTATTCATACTTGATGCTTTCATAATTTTATGTCTTATTTTAACCATTTTTGATCCAAATATTTATAGTATGGATATTTTCCCCTTATTAAGACATAAACATTTGAAAATAACATCTAGTACACCATTGAATACATCACATCTGCATCATTTTAACAGACTGCATAATCTCAAGACTAGACAAATCTCATAGACTGCATAACGTATAATGAAGGCAGGTGCCTTTGATTAATAATACATGTATCTGCACGACAGTAAAAGATTCCATCACTAATGTCTTACATCGAAGAGAAGGAAGGACTCACGTTCCCTACAACCTTCGTTAAGTTTTGGCAAAATTTCTTCACTAAAAACAAGTTCTTAAATAACCCAAATACTAAGGAATGTTTTTGATTTGATTTAAATGAATTTGCAAGCTTACCTTCATTGAGCTTGGAGCCAATGACTCTGGTTTTAAACCCCATGGTAATTTCTTTGGCTTCTCGTCGGCCATTTTGTTCCCTTTGCATTAATGCATTGCGAGGAATTGTGGAACAGAAAACACGCGTTGCTCCTCCGTAGCACTCGGGGGTGGGGCAGTTTTAATTGGGGTGAGGGTTGAAAAATGGGGGCTATTGTTAGAAGTAGAGTTAGATGGATGAAAACCAGATATCATTATAACTTTGACTGCAAGAATAAAGCCTTAACTGATATTAATGGGACTTCATTTCTGTCTTTGATGAATGGGCCTAGTGTAAAATATTTTCTCCCATATCCCACATCTTTTCGGTGTTTTCACCATGTTTGAGGCTGCTGGAAAATTGGCTGCTTCTCTTTTGATCATTTGATAATCAAACATAAAATTGGTCTTTATAAAATACTTGAAAAAGAGAACATTTGACAAAAAACTGCAATCCATGTTTTTAAACAGTACAATATAACTTGCTACAATATAACTTGCTACAATATACTGCACCCAAAGACATCGCTTAGAACAGTGGCGTGGTAGCCGGGAGGGGCGGGGGGCATGTACCCCCAAGTGAAGTAGAAACAGGGGCGCCTAAACTCTTCAGCGGGGTGCAAAAAGCCTATTAAAAGCAAATATGTAAAACCAAACTACAGCGCTCCGAAAAGGCGCCTTCAGCAAATCAATCATTTACCGTGCGGAGTATCGGAAATGTTATGCAACAGGGATTACAAAAAATGAACTGCTTCTGGAAGCACTTTTTTCGAATTTGATCAAAAAGCGAAGGCGAAATGATTTTTTTGTAAATGCTATGTAGCACAAAATTATTGTTAAAACTACGACTTAGAACTGAGAGAGTATGTTTTCACTTGGAACTAAAATTGATTGAGCAAACATTTTTCTTCGTGTCGCACAAAATTGATTTCTCTGCACGTTTCGTATAAAATGGCTTTTACCTTCCTTCGAGCTTTTAAAAGATTAAAGCTTAGAAGATTGAAGCCTTTCAAACGTCGCCACATACAGCTCCTTTAATATTCCTCATTTTAGGGTGGTCTTCCAAACAGGAAGCTTTTTCTATCATTCTGAAGGGCGTGGTTCCAAAACGTTTCCCCTGGGCCAAGCCCCCGGACCCCTATTCCTTCCTCGCATCGCTCGCTATTTCAAAAAGTACCTCTGCACAAGTGTGAACCTGGTTACGCCCCTGCTAGTAACATATTTCGATGTTCTTCGACACATCTTACCGCCGATCTTACTACCGTATAGCTGGGGTCGTTGGTAGGGGCTGCTGATTTGGGGCTGTTGTTCTCAAAACCATAGAAACAATGCAACACATCAATTCTTGTGTTTTTATTGGATTTGAGCCCCTGGCCATCTCTTCTTGCAGACCTTACCATTACCTACTCAAAAAGAGTTGTACCAAGGACGCAGTTTTCTAGGTAGAACAGATATAGAATAGACGTGAAATATCAAATAACAAGCGGATAAGTCTGTTGTTGTAACTTGTAACTTATGAGATGATGAATTGGCCTTCTTGCTAATTCAGGCACGAATAAGTTCGTCATATGAAGAAATCAATTGATTGCTTAGTTCACTGATTTCTTTGGCTGTTTTTTTCCAGTCCTTTGCAAGTGGACTACCTGAATTGATTTTGATTGCCCCGTCAACAACATCAATGATGCCAAAAATAATCCCAAGAGCTGCAAAGCTGCCGCTCAATGCCCTGGCCGCAGTTGATCCTGCGGGAATCAAAACCCTGCCTGATACCTTGAAACCATCAGCAGCTGCTACTTCAGCAGCTCCTTTTAAGATTCCATCCACCTGCCCTAATGACGTAACTGCTCTGATTTGTTTAACTGCAGTAGCGGCAACATGTACTTTAATTCCAGTGCTATAAATTGGGATTGCATTTGATGCAAGCGATATGGTTATTTGTGAAACTTTAAGGAATTCAATGAATCTTTTGCCTTTATTGGTCTTTGAAAATGTGTTAGCTTTTTCCATGTTTTCGACAAGGTCGACAAGCATACTGTGCAATAAATAAGTAACTCGTATGCCTTTTTCTACCAAATGCTTGATTTTCTTCGCTTCAGATTTTGTGAAACCAAATGCTGTTATTGTTGCCAACGTGCTAGTCATTCCTCCAGCGACAGCGAAGGTAGCACCTCCAACTGTGAGAGCAAGACTTGCACCAGCCGTAAACGGCACCAGAGCAAGTCCTATGATCGAAGCTCCACCGGCAATGATTGAAACTGCACCTCCTGTTGTTTTTGCTATGCCAACATCTTTTGTTACCTTCTCCAATTTTTCAGCACATGTACTAGTTACCTCCACACACCGTTGTGCAATATTCTTATATTCATCAACTGTGCAGCCAAGAACACATTCAATATGCATTAAGTTTGATTTAAGAAACACAGCTTTAGTTAGAGGGTTCATGTTCTGTAGGTATTCGCAATAATAGTCAAACATTGCTTCTGGGACAAGCAACCATTTCTGGTCGCATTTTTTGGAATTACTTAATTCAAGGGATCCATCTCTGCGTATTCCAATTATTAAATTATTACTTTGAATGTTTTTGATCGTGCCATTTACAATATGGAACTTCTGTCTCGCTTTACCTGTTATTGGCCACACAATTACTTTGGTTCCTTCGTCCAATTTACCATTTTCAACATTAATAATAAGCTTGGAATGTTTGTTTTCAAGCAAGCCATCATTTGTCCACCTCCATAACTGCTGCGTTTTCTCAGGTTTCCACTTTGTAACCTTCAGTTCATTGGAGAATGGAGAGTATCGATGACTTAGCTTGCTTACATCGGGGTGCATGATTACCTCCATTAAGCTTTTATCTTCAAACTTTTCTGTCACTTCCAAGACATTTTCAGTGTCTTTCACCCCAGATTGAACAATGTAGAAATACCCTATCATTATGGTAGTTCTGCAAACGAAAAACAAGTTTGCTTTTGGTAAAATTACACTCCTTTTACCTTAAATAACGATGTTCTTACAAATGTGGAGTTTGGGAAGTATCAATTTTCAATCAGAAGAAAATGACAGTTCATGTCAAAATCTTATTGGAAATCATATGCACCTGTGTCCACAAACATTGGGGCCCTTGGTTTTGTGCTTAAGGTAGCTGACTGATCGAAAAACTAAATTGTAGGGTTTTCAATCTTTAGTCATGAAATTTGTCATTAGGGTAAACTTTACCCAAATATTTCAAATGTCAGGTCAAAACTTGTGTGTAGCTTCTCGTTACCATGGAAACGTATAAACAATAGGTGGATACTGGTCATGGGAGTTCATGCACCATTTGAAACAGAAGACTTAAAGAAACAAAAAACAAGTTGCAAATGACTGTAGCATAACTGAAAAATGCAATAATCTAGTTAAAATTAATATATTTATTGTTTTTATACATTTTTCATAGTATTTTCTGAGATTGTTTAGAATTTTTTGAAACCTTGGTCAGCTTTTGCAAGGATTAAATTTTTGCATTGGTCTTGATTAAAAAACCAACTAGATTATTGCATTCTACATACTTTAAGGAATTGATTGATGTATTACTTTTTTATTCTGACTTCAAGACAAAAAATTCTAGCTTTTCCCAAGGTGTAAAAAGGACGCAAATCTTGAAACAAAGAAAAATGCGTCTAAAGTTTTGGAATACGATTTGTTGCCCTTGAATGTGAAATTGGCCATGTTTAATCATTCACTGGCATTCCTATGGCCCCCGAAACTGTCCATGTTTGCTTTGAAACATAACATGCAATATTATCTAGATTTTTTATGAATCAAGAATATAAGTTCAGGCTAAGAGCATAACGTAAGTAATTGCCATCACATGCAAAAATCAAAAGAATATTTAAAATTCTCCAGCAGCATAAGAAAGACCTTATTTATCTTTATTTTTGCTACTTGTAGAGGCATTCTTGAATTTTCGTTGTTTTCTTCTAGTTTTCTTCTCAAGACTTGATGCATTTTCAGTCATTTTTACTCGTTCAAGAGAAAATGACCAGAAGAAGCGCTTTCGAATGACACCCCGCTTCAAATGGTCAAAAAATTCCATCACCTAGACCATCAAAAAGTCGATTTATTCAGATTTTAGAAAGGATTGATGCAGGTTGAGAGTTTCAGACGTTTTTTTGATAGTTGACGAAGGGAAAAGTTGATTAAAAAAAAATTCAAAATTTTTGTGATTTTCGACCAGTTAAAGGTGCACACCGTGCCTTACGCCACTGTTTACGAGGCTCTATATGATAGGGCAGCAATGTGCTCAGATTTTCAATTTAAAGTGACGCTTGTTTCATCGGCGAATATGCGAGTTTTTGTTGTCAGTGTCATCTGATTCCGTGTCGCTACACAGCAACAAATATGCTGCAAGATGCTGGTCAGATCAACAACAAAATGCTAAGCAATAGAGATGCACTGTACACGTTTTTTTCATAAGAACAACCTTTATAAAAAACACCAGGCTGAGATTAGGCCAAAAAATAAGAAAAACTTAAGAAACAAAGCAGGCTGAGATTCAAAAAACTCCAAAAAATAAAATATAATTAACAAGCGAAAATAACAATGTACGTCGTGCAACGTCCGATATTAAACTTGAGCAGGGGCCTGATTACAAAAAAACATGTATACGAGTTAAAGTAAAATTTCAAATGTACCTTGTAAGGGCCTTGTAACTTGGAAAAGAATTGGTGAACGACTGCAATGAAGACACCAGAAAGGAAGCTGATCAACTTAAGGATAACGTGGCAAATCCTTCCCGGGGGTTTGATGCATGAAGGCATTGGAGGGAGAGAAAAATATCAGAAAACTGCTATGTCAAAAATGTATGCAAATCAATTTACGGTATAAAGATGCATGTTCCGGGGAAATGTTTATCATTTTCAAAGTTCAACCAGAATTAGTTAACAATTACTACTCTACTCTGATGAACATTATTTAATGAAGAGGGGTTCTCCAAACTCCTTTACCTCATTAACTTGCAGCCAATACTCACATAGATCGTTTGCTGTTCGTGTGTCAAGTGCTCCATTCAGTAGTTTCTGCATATGCTGTCTCGCCCCTTTCTCTATTGAGTTTTAATGCTTATTGTAGTAAAAACACCAAAAATGAGACTTTCACTATCTATTTCTATGCTTTTTTATGGCACTTGATGTGCAGTGAAAATTAAGATACTATTAAGGAACTTTTGGTACTACAATTTTCCCTGCGCCCTCACTCCCATCCAACAGGTGTAAGCAAGCTTGTCTGCCTAAATCAAACTACAACCCTCTTTTCTGACATTTTTCTCTAAATATCTGGACCATTTTTTCTGATCTTTTGACCAAAATGATGCTCTTTTCCTTGTTACAAAGATAAACATAGGCAATGACTATAAACAAATATGAATATTTAGACTGAAGGATCTGCAATGACTAATGATAAAGCACAGATGGGCTCATTCAGAAAATCTGAGTAAATGATATCGGCATAACTATTTCTAATTATGGCATGAAAAGCACCATCCAGCTTTATCTAGATTAGGATTTAAAATGACCCTTTTCCAGGAATTATTAAAACATTTTAAAACACCCCTTTTTCCTTTTTTCTCTATCCTTGATCTCTCGGAATTTTCAAACCCCTATCAGTGATTTCCCAGACGCGCATGCTTACACCTGGTGGGTGGGAGTGAGGGTGCCACGACATTTGATGATTTGAGGTCTACGAGTAAGGAACTTCTGGAACCAGGCCTTGAGGTAGGTTCCTTGTACAAAAACAAGTAATGTTCTTAGTGCAAAGGAGAAATTAAAACCTGATGGATCGTAGTTTTTGTAATTGTGTATTGCAAAATAAACACAAGGGGTACAGAGGTACAAAGATTCAGCAAAAAAGGTTTGGGGATTGTATCCCCCAGCGCCCAGCCCCCTGTTCTTAGACCCCAGTTCTTAGCCCCCAGTTCTTAGCCCCCAGTTCTTAGCCCTCTGAAACAGTGTATTACCAGCCTAAAACATAAAATGACAACATTGATGTCGGTGGACAGGAATTTAAATGCAAAACTTCTTTCATGCTACAAGATATGAGTAAAATTACCGCGAAAATATTTTTCAATAAGACATTAAATTCAAATTAAATACGATTAATTGGGAATAATGCAATTAGAAATAATAAATAACTTACTAAAAAGTATTATCATGACCGTTAGTTTGTTCATTTGCTACCATAAATAAGATTTATAACCAATATTAGATACCAATGGTTCAGCACAAAGTTTTAAAGTTAAATATAATAAATATTAGACATTATAAATCCCATAAAAGTGACCTAACAGATAAAAAGACGCCTGTGATATGACATGAAACACACCACCAAAAAAAGAGCATCTCAAAAGAACTTCAACAACAAAGTCCCCGTCAATTTTTAGTGCATTTACCGTAAGTTGACGAATCTTAACGTAGTTTACTCAACTGTGGGAAAGATTGTCAAGGCACGTGCTCAACTCTCTTGAAGTCTAAGAACTCAAACTTTATTCCATGATAAACAACAATAGGCGCAGCTTACAAGGTCCCTACTGATTCAGTTCTCTTGCTTTCTGCCCCTTCTGCTCGCTTCGATCACAGACACAAGGGGCCTTTTGCAGCTTTGTCCCTGGGCCTCAAAAGCCTCTCGGCGGCCCTGGGCCTGAATGTGGCAATAAAATTTCCTTTGTTTTTCAGTAAATGTTATCACGGGGAGCAAATTATGGAGCCTTCATAAGTTCATAATATATCACATTTCTAGCAAGTTTCTTGTGTATCATCGTCAATCCCATTCCAATCCAGTTTAAGTGCAACACAAGCAACTGCCACAATGGAACTTGGTTTCTAGGGAGTCTTAAGGTTTCTGTTAGGCCACTGTCTAAAACTACAAATCTATTCATTTTAAACCCGATTTAAAATATTCGAATGATTAAATAAAACAATCTAGTTTAAACCTAAAATGCAACGTCATTTAAACAAGCAACCAATTGTGAGCTAATTATTAAAAGAAAATATTTGGCAAAGGATAATGTGCAATTTTGTGTAAAATCACCATTCAAAACTAAGCAGCCAGTTCTGAAATATTTGAAAGCATGACATTTCTGTCGCATAAATAACATCCAACTTGGGTGTATTAAGAAATGTGATTAATAATAAGGATCGAATTTCCAACCTATGATATTCTATGTTTAGTGGTTCGAATAACATTTGTGCTAAATATGATGAAACTAAGTAAAGTCTTCATGTTTATCAGAGATCAACCTTTAAGGCTGCATTAGGTGTCAGGAAACTATGAAAAAAGCCAGTAACTAAGAAAATACTTTGGAAAAAGATAGGAAAGATAAATCAACATTGCAAAGTTATGAAGAAATGCCATAACATAAAATATTAAGAAGTAAAAATCCATCTAATTATACATTTCGTTAATTCAACAGATTTTGTTATCGTCTACTAATGTGAACTTTTCTTTCAACAATAATGAACAATTTATAAAAACAGTTTTACCGCTTCATCAAAAATTGTAAAAATGCTTATTTCTTTAGAGTTGGCATTGCTAGGAAAATTTCACCTTGGCTAAACCTGCAATTAATTCTTTTCTAAATGATTCCAGTTTCCAGCCATCTTATTTCCATTTATTTGCGATGCGAAATTGTTCCTCTTATTGTTGCTGTTTTTCTTTGCTTATTCATATTTGAAAGCATTTGTGAGATATATGACGTCAGTAAATCGTCCATTTTGTAACCCTGAGCAAGAGTAAGAAGTGTTAGTTTTATCAGAATCACCAAAGTTGCAAGCAGTATTATCTATCGAATTCACAAATCATTAATCAATAAATCAACGAATCGATAAATCAATGAATCAGTAAATCAATGAATCAATAAATCAATAAATCAATAAATCAATAAATCAATAAATCAATAAATCAATGAATCAATAAATCAATAAATCAATAAATCAATGAATCGATGAATCAATAAATGCAAATATAATCAAATCTTTAGCTTGTGTAGGAATTTTTTTGCACATTTTGAATTCTTGACTCCTGCCTCTAGCAATCAATTTTTTGGTCTATAAACAACAACGATGTATTTTTCCGTATTATTTTACTATATTATGTTTTATATTGTTTTAACACTGTATGATAACAGATCAAATAGATAACAGCAATTCAGACCATAAATAAATAAACCAATGGATGAACCTATAATCCAAATAAAGGCACGACTAAACATATTTGAGACTTCACTTGACCGAAAGGAACCCCTCTCGGCCCCCCACCAAAGGGACTACCACAACAAGGTTTCATTATTTCGAATTTCAAATGATTGATCAAAATATCTGAAATTAAGGATACCAGGGTTGTTTCGCAGAGAAGTTTCGTTCCTTTGACAAGATTTCCAATTGTCATGTGAAAGTAACTATTTCCACTGCTCCAATTTGATATTTTTGTGAATGGATACGTTGTGAAGAATTCCTTGAAAAATAAATTGGAAAATCATTTTACAAGCAATCTAATTAAATCAACAAACATGTGACCTTAAAAATTATCAACAATTTACGCAAAAAATTGCTTGATAAAAAAAAATGATTGAAATACGATAATCTTAACATGATTCTTTCGTTTGAAATTAATATGTTTTTAAGAAGCATTTGATGCATCTATGCAAAATGAGTAAATTCCTGTTATTTAAGTACAGTGCGCCAATCACAAACACAGGTGCAAGAAACGCTAAAAATTGTTTCGATTTATAAAATCAACTGTAAATTGATTTCGTGCCAAACTTTCCTATAGCATATGCACCCTTGCACATGAATGACATTTAAACAAAATAGCAGAAACAATCGTAAATATTAAATGATATTGTTTTTTTAATCGGAATATTAAATTTCTTCATGACATTTTACGTTATTTTTTTAAACAGAACTAACTAATTTTGACTAATTTACAATAAACTGGTTACTTAATGATCTGCATTGTTTTTAATACCTTTGTAATTGGATCAATCAAATTAACACCATTTTTATTAATTCCAATCAGCAGATTTTCTGGATAATTTGGATCTGTCTTTTGCTGTGAATTAATAAAAAATCGACATTGAAGAATCAGAATCATGCTGAAGAAATCAAAATAAAGATTAACTTAATATGAACAAAAAATGGCAGGCAGGAAAAAAGGAGGGAGAAAAAAAGAAAGAGGAAGAAAGATAAAAAGAAAGGTGGAGAAAAAGAATATAATAAAAATATGATTGCTTTATGGAACCGTGATGTTTTCTTAATTCTTCAGGTGGTAAAAATAATCAGGGGTGTTGGGAGAATGATGACACTATTGCCCTGCAAAAATCACTCTTTGTCATTTCAAAATTGTAAAAAATTGCCCGTGTCGCCTTTTTGTATCGTGATTCGTAGACGACAATACCAAAGAAAGCACTGCATATGAGTCATTCTTGTCAAAAAACCCTTTCATAAAAGATTTTCAATAAAGATAAAAAATACAACTTACTGTTACTTCAAAGAATGCTGATCCAAAAGTCGGCAGTTTGAAAAGAATTTTGAGAAATCCAGCTTTACATTCTAATTTACTTTTTCCGGCTAATTTGTTGTAATGCGCCAATATGTTCTGAAAATAGACGAAAATGCACTTTCATTTTAAATTACGTTAACAAGGATTACTTGGGGTTAATACGAGTTAATATAAATTTAATTTTTATCTCAATAACAAAGGGGGCTCAGAGCCCCCAAGACACCCCTTCCCAGTTCTACTCCTCTCAATAATCCTAAACTTCATCAGGATTTCTTATTAACAAATAGAGTCCCCTCTTAGTATCAAATCCTACAAACGATTATCTAATTTCAAATATTTTCATTTCATACGTGAAAATTTTACGGAACCCTTCTACAAAGCAACGTATCGAGGGAATCCAATTTAACAAAAAAAAAATGAAAATGTAAATAAGACAGTGAATTATGAGAATGATAGAAATAATATAGAAGCTAAATGCTTTATACAATGCAGGAATCAACTTGAACAATGATTCATTCTTATTGACCCAATGAATGAATAAAAAAAAATATTGTACGAAAAATAAGATCAATAAATACCTTCGACCAATCATTCTGATTTGTTTGCTGAATCAAGTCATTAGGAACAAGAGAAGGCAAGATGCGACTGAAAATAAGGAGATGAATGAAAATATAATAAGACACCTGCAGGAGGGGGGTTAGTGGGGGTAAATGTTATGAAATGCAATGAAATGTAGAGGGCAAGTGGTGTGGCAGTAAATGAATGAGATAGATATCTAAGACTATATTGCCTGTGAGGGGGACACTGTGAGGGGGACACACGGACAATTGTGTCCTCCTTTCAGGGAGACTAAATGGGAAATCTCTAGTCAGGGTTATACTTTGGTACAAGTAGGATCATAGTTTATTTAAGAATGCATTTAATGTGACCTTATTCTGAAATCATCTTCGCCCCACCCTTGGCAACAAATGGTCCCAAATTATGAACAGAATCAAATATACATCAGCAGTAACAGCTTTTTGAGAAGCAAAAGAGTGAGCTTTAAAATTATGCAACAGCTCACCAACAGAAATTCTTGACTACTTTTGTGTCGACGAATTCTGAAACAGTACCCCCTGGCATTTTGACAACAGACATTAAAATTAATCACGTTTTTTGGTGGTTAAACAAAGCGAGGATTTACGAATATTGAGTTCTGAGAATTGCAAGTTCCGCTTTACTAAAGGGTTCGGGGTGTCAATATTCTTTCCTGCAAACAGCCACCCTACATCAACCCCCACTTAATCTGTAAGAAATTTGAAATATATTGTAATATTGTCCTACTAACATTACTTTTATAAGCAAGAGCTGAAGCGATCACGTGCTACTCGTCCTGAGATAAAACACTGATTCATACAATAATTACCCCTTCTGGTTGGAGACATGCTCTGACAACATAAACATCTTACATCAAGTGCTCCCAACTAACTACAAAATGAAGTTTAAAGGATGGCTTTTATCATGTTCAAAAAGATGTGAAATTTGTAAAGCATTGTCTTACTTGATGCTCTGCATTGGCGCCATGTCATCCCCAAATCGAACTCGGTACTGCAATGCAGCTAATTGGTATGCTTCGTCCAAAGTGCATTTGTGGTATCCACGTAATAACTTTGGCAACTCCTGGAAGGAAAAGCATTTAATTCATAGTTATATTTGTTAAAAAAAGATGCACCCATTTGGAAAGTAAAACTTCTCAACGTTTGTCAGCAAAAAAAAGTTCATACTGCATGCAATCCTTGCCAGCTAGCTAGACAGAAAGATATATAAACATTTGTGGTAAATAATGAAAGAATAAATAAATGATTGAATAAACTAAAGGAACGAGAAATATCGGGGGTATATTAACGAGTATTCAAAAAGGAAAAAGATGAAATTATATTGGAAAGCACCTCATGCAATAATAAAAATAGTGTTAACAAATAATCTTATTTTAAACAAGAAAACCGATGCAAAAATGTCATGTATTAAAAAAAGAAAATAAATGAGTAGCAAAAAATTCTAATTTACATCCAACATAGTAGGTTGAAATATAGTTAAGCCTTAAAGCCATTTAAATGCGTTGCTAAAAATAGTTTTATAAAACATGCATGAAATTCGCAAGAATAGGACAACATTTAACAAAATGATTAAAAAAGAAAATGTAAATAGATTAAAATGAAATGAAAAAATGAAATGAAATAGTGGAATTCGATACCTGATGATAATGAAATATTGAATCAGCATTTGAATCTTTTCCTACCACAGTCAATGTCCATAATTTTTTCATAAAAAATACTTGGTAATTAACATGCAATGTCGTGTTTCCTTGCAAATAAACAGATAAATATTATATAACATTTGTAGCAAATAAGAAATTGATGACAAAGACATCCAAAAATCGAGATTTAATCATCATTTTGATACTTCTAGGCCTATTAGGCACAGGGTTAGTTCATTAATCTATGGAACAACTGATGTAAAAAGCACGCCTGACTAGCCTCAGTTTACCGTCCTTAAATAATTTAAACTAAATTTCTGTGTTCCCTTGTCATCTATTCCGATCCTTAATTGTAGTTCCTCATAAAGAAGTAAACTTCAATAAATCTAATAAAAATAAATCTCACCATCCCTCTGATGCAATGGTCTGGCTTTTTTAAGCCATTCACTCAAATGTCGAACAAAATCGAAAAAGAAATCTGCTTCTGGGACGCTGATAACTACGAAAGAAAAAAGAAAATGTGCTCACGAAGCTGTGACCAGGCAGGAGTCTTAAACATGAATTCTGTGTGAAAATATTTACAGGATTGTTAAGTCAAGTTGAGAATGCAAATCAGAGATTTTCGTAGATTTGATATAAAGATGAAGAAATGTTTATTATAATGTCAGTATCTGTATGCCAGTTAGAACTTTTTTAGAAGAATTTCCACAAATTATTCTTGTGTCAAATTTAAATACTAAAAGCTATGAAAATAGCTACAAAATTACGGTAAGGCAGAAAGCTGGCCAAATGACAATTAAGGGTCTTGCAAGACCCCAGGGTTATGTTTTGTCAGCAGTAATGGGTGACAACGGCCTCCACTCTGTCTTCCAGTCTTTCATGACACGTAAGCGCCAATTAATTCCACCATTTACATAAATGGATAGAAGTGGATTAAAGATAGAGAGAAACTCAGATGAAAAGATTAGATAATGAATGATGAAAACACCTTTATCTGCAATTTTGAGGAACAGGCTAAATCCATCAGCTGATTTTAATTTCAGTTTCTTAGCAATGACACCACAAAGATCTTTCGCTTTTGTACATGATTCAACTTCAAAATCCTGATTGAAAAAATTAAGACATCGACGATACAATCTAAATCAACAGTTGATAAAAACATAAGATACAGTTGAAAGATATATTTAAAAGCAGTTAGTCTTAGCAAAAAGAGTGGATGTTATCCATAATGCAAAGTTATAAACAAAGCCCATAATGATCACGCTTTTATCACATCGTCATGCGTTTGCAAAGCTAATTCCAAATGTTGCTGGACCTTTCCTTTGTAAACGGATTACATCTAAGAACTAGCCGCTTAAGGTCAAAGTGCCCTAAGATTTTTCCAAATGTGAAAGGGTTAAGATGCCACCATACTGCAACCAGACTGCAGAGTAAATCAAAGACTAAAAAAACATGCAATATAATGATTGATAGATTTGTTAGGGGAGCTGCCACTCCACCCAAGAGCCTCACGTGTCACCCTGCAGCTCTGTAAGTTTTCACCAAAAGGTTTGATTGGTATTTGAATAAACAAGACTTGGGCTCATTTTTAAAAACAAACATCTTACTAAATATAATAAATTTGATAAATAAATCGCTTCATTTGATACTTTCCGAAATAAATAAAATTGATACCTCTGTCGTGTCGTCTGGGAAGTATACTTTGTGGAATATTCTTGTCATGCTGCCCTGAAATTGGTTATAAAAGAATTTTCGAAAAATGTGATAAACCACACAAACGTTTCTACTATTTGATAAAGAAGTACAAATTAACCAACATTGATTTTGAAATGAAATCTCTTCGTCTCAATACGTACCCTTTGGCCAATGGGGCCACTTAGTCCCCCCGGCTTAGTCTCATAAATACGCTTATATATTATATGAAAATGCAGCAAACCTGCGCAGCTTCAACTTCAAATAAATGCGGAGGATATTTCCTAGGCCCATGGCGGATTGTCTTCAAAAGTTTTGCGTAACAATCCTGAGCAATCTTCCACTTTCGACTTCGAAACTTTAAAAACAGCTTGACATCATCAAGAAGAATTGAACTAAAACAAGAAGGAAAATTATTAATTGAGCAAGTAAATATGAAATTAATACTTTTTTTACAGAAAAATTTCCACAAAGAAGAAAGGAAAATGTTTTTAAAAATTTTTGCGAAATTTTAAGTACGTAATCAAAAATTACGTGTTTTGATAAACAGTCATAAAAATGATAAAACTAGTAATAAAAATGAAAATAAACAAAAGAGTTGAATTAACCTGCAGGCAAAGCTTCCAGTAAGCAACCACATCAATTCCCACCCACGATCTTCGCTTTTCTTGCGTCTAAAAACAAATCAATTAATAAACTTTATTAAAAATTAATTTAATCTAAAAGTGCATGAATATTGTGGACCGATGTATTTAGTTTCACAATGCTAAGTTATCTTTCCATTAACTGTTTTCTCTCATTCAAAGGATTCAGATTTAATTTTAGGAAGAAATAAAGTTCTATGAAATATATTCAACTCAAGTTATGTAGAAAACTTACGGATTATCAGTCAATTGTTTAACGATTTGGCAATAAACTTCATCCCTCAATGGTTCCTTGTCGAATTAGAAAATATCAAAAGTAATATATGAAAAGTATGTTATCCTTAAAGAAAGTGAAGAAATAAATAACTATGCCATGGGTAAGTGGAAAAATGCTTAATGTAAACTGAATATTAACTGTGTATTATACATTATAAGGAACAGATATGAAAAATGAACAATTTTGGACTTTGTAGGTTACAACACAATCCAATAAGAATAAGAATTATTTGATTAAAAATACGAATATAAGAATCGAAAGGTTTGGTAAAAGAATTTGCACATTAAGGTTTAATTCTCATTTCGTCAGTGAAAAATGTTTCGATAAAATATTACTGCAATAATCATTAATATTAAAAACAATTTATCAAAAATATAACTTACATTGAGCAAGGGTGCTTCGAAAATAATATCAGTCAATTCAGTGTTTCTTCTTCCTTGGTTTTTAGTTGATGAATGATCCCCCATATATTTCAAAATAGGTACAAAAAATTAAGGAAAAGAACAAGAAAGTTATCATAAAATTTCGATAATGCCGGCTTTAAAATATTAATTTTGAAGAAAAACCTTTAAAAATTGAAAATAAAAGTATGTGAGGTTGAAAAAGCAATGCAATTTGCGTTGACCGAAAAATGACCTTAATTCATAGACGTTATAATAATAGGAAAAAATAAATAAATTGAAACATGCATTGTTGATTTTCTAGAAATATAATACCAACGATTTCCAACGAAAAGTGGCCAATGCTGCCTAAAGATTCAGGGTCATAGCATAAATGCATAGGGAGCACTGGGCACTTTTCCCTGCAGATCAATTTTTTGTTTGCTGCTGGCTTGTGCTTCACATTATGATGTTGCCACCACATCTAACTTCCTGCTCGAGAGTAAACATTGATGGAAAAGTGATATTAGTCAGCTATGATGAAAGAGTTTTCAATCACCGCCTGAAAATTTTGTGAAAATGTTCGCACTAGCCGAAAAATTGAAAGGATATCAAGGAAGGTTTGTTTTGATTTGTGGCATAAATCTTCATGTTCATTTAGACGCTTCATCAAAGGCTGTTTGATTGGATCCTGCAATAAAATTAAACAAATTTAGCAATTCTTGCTCAATCGGGCAAATCGAATAGATTTTTGGATAAAACTAGCATTCTTTCAGCAATTTGTCTTGAAATCATTTACTTTTTTTAACCCTAGTAATAGTAAAAATCGTCATAATTTGGAATTCTGTCTTGTCCTCTCAGCAGTAAAATTCCACGGCGAAATTGTTTGTGGTTATTGCATTCACTCAGGCGATCAGATGGAATGGAAAATCGTTACTAATTATAATCATCATCAGAAACATACCTTTGAAAATGACCATGGGAAATCTCTTTCTCTTTTTCGTAAAGTGTTTGCTAACGCTTTGCTAAGTGTTCTTTTTGGCAGGGAATTAAAGTTTTGTATTGAGAAGTTCTCTAAGGTATGAGGTTCCTCAGGGACTGGTGTTCCGTCCATTTCTATTGCCAAATCAAAGTTCATACCAAGTTTATCTGAATACAAATTGCTTTGACCGCTAAACAATTCCTATAAAAAAATTGAAATGAATCCAAAGTCAACTAATGCTTCTCTTCCTGAGCTCGAGGTAAAATTTACAAGCATTTGATTCGAGATCAGATATATTAAATTTGATATTGTTGCTGAATTTTTACAGTGAGTTTATCCAGATAACACATAAGACCTTTAGCAGTAGCATTAAAAGACATATTTCACACTTTTGAGCAAATAATCTTAAGGAATTCGATAGCGTTTTTTTCTTGTGGTGGTTTGCTTGTAGCACCATTATGAAAAACAATCTCTTTTCTCAACATCATTCACCAAGCTTCTCAGGATCCTATTTCTCTGAGTTCCAGGAATCATAAGAATAACATTCGTCAGAAGATTATGTAAACAAAAACACAGAGAAGCAATATAAAAACTAAGTCCAGGTAAATTAAAAGAAAATAAATATCTTCACAGTGTATGATGTAATGTTAGGATACAAGACTGACTTGTATTTCACGAAACCAAATTAACGGTACTAGGATCCAAAGCAAGTTTAAAACATTGCAATATAATCTTGGGGCGAATCTGAGTTTCAAATATAAAAATCCAATCTTTATTTTCTTTTCGCCTTCTTTGAGGCTGTAAAAAGTTATTATTTAAAGTGACAATGCAAAAGAAAAACTTAGGAAAAGCGATCAAATGATCCAGATTGATTAAGATTGAATCAGCCAATCAAGCAGCTCAATCATCAAATCACTCAAATCAAATTATTAATAAATTCAGAGTATCGGTAAAACTAGCCAATAATTCAAAAATTCTCCAATAAATCGAACAAATCAAAATTTATTTACAAACCATGATTTCTGGTGTCGGTTTATCCAAAGTTGGAATAACATAAACAGCATCGGATGGAAAATCGCCTGTTATTCCTGTCCGCTCACATTTTCCATTGCACCAACTTGAATTGACAACATTTTCTCCAGTCTCATTTTCAAGTGCAATCAAATCACCTTTCTGCAACGCCAAAAAGTTTCCTTCACCTGAAAAGATTTTCAAATTGATAATTTTGCAAGAAACGAATAGTTTAGAATCAATCAGCCATCGAAGGGCTAGTATGAGTAAAAATTAAAATATCAACAAAAAGCCGTTTCTATAAGACGTAATCGCATATAGCAGGGCTGTGCCATTACGGACCAGGTACCTAATTCTACTCCCGGATAGACAGATGCACAGTTTTGGGTTTACACCTTACATAAGGATGCTATGCTCATAAATTCTATCCTTAAACACTTCATTACAGGCCACTAAACCCGGTAATGTTTGAATGACATTCCCTCTCCCCATACAAGAAACTCCACACACTTCAGAGAAATCATAACCTCGTGGTAAAGAGCTGCATCCAATAATTTTGCTTGAATCGGCCTTCGACAGCTAACATCATTAAAATATTAGATATTGACAAAAAGGTTTGCCAATACTAAGCCTTTGAGTGTCTGAATAAAATTTCTCTCCAATTTAGGAGCTGCCCCCACAAGGACTAATTCAACGAAATCGTAAATTGGTTCTGGATTCGAATCTTATGCTGAGGTATTCTAGCGCACAAGATTATGAACATGCGAGGAATAGAGACATAATGTAATGTAATGTAATGTAATGTAATGCAATGTAATGTAATGTAAGGTAAGGTAATGTAATGTAATGTAAGGTAAGGTAATGTAATGTAATGTAAGGTAATGTAATGGGTAATGTAATGGGTAATTTAATGGGTAATGTAACGTATTGTAATGTAATGTAGTATGATGTAATGTAATGTAATGTAATGTAACGTAATGTAATGTAATGTAATGTAGTATAATGTAATGGGTAATGTAATGTAATGTAATGTAATGTAATGTAATGTGATGTAATGTGATGTGATGTAATATGTGAAAAAAAGGGGGGGGGGAAAGTGTAAATACAAGGGAATTGATACAAAAGTACAATTTTTACGAACCTTTATTATCATAGTCAACAATTGCGATGACGTATCTTGACCGTTGTCTCAAACCATCCAAAAAATATGAAATCAATTCACGAATGTCATCAGCATTTGATGACGTGAAAGTGTACTCGTGACCAGTTGTTGTCAAAGTGAAACTCTGCGGAGGCGCGTTGTTTCTGAATAAAAAAAATTATGAATTAATGAAATCGAATGAAACACGCACAAGGGAGGGGAGGGGGAAGGGTTGGAAGCGCATGTGTCGCCTCTTTACTGTGTGGGATATGGAAGAGTCATTGACATCAAAAAAATTGACATCATTGTCATCAAATGTACCCAGAATAAAAACGGGAAGAGTAACAATCGGATCTCTAAGAGTTGTTGTGATGATGATGTTGTTGTTGTTGTGCAATGCTCGCTAGATTGTACAAAAATATCGGTAACAATGACTAAATGACTGACGAAGGACTGTTAGTAAAAGCTTGATTTAGCAAATCCAGAAAACCATTTCAGATCTAATCATAATGAAATCAGTCAAACAATCAATCTATGCAAGCCAATCAATAAATCCACCAATCAATCAATCCTAAAATCAATCAATCAATCAATCAATCAACCAATCAATCAATCAAACGATCAAACAATCAATTAATCAATCAATCAATCAGCCAATCAATCAACCAATCAATCAATCAATCAATCAATCAATCAATCATATCTAATTTAACAAGCAATTTACCTTCCTTCACTGACTGCTAAGATTTCTGGGAATGCACATTCAACCAGCACTCGCTCCTCTGCATCTACGATATAAACTCCTGTCCAATTAATCGCAATTATGACGTCATCTCTTGGCAGAATTGGGCCAGAGAAACGATGTGCTTCGTAGAAACGTGAAAAAAGCAAAGGCCAACGATATTTGGCAAATATGACAACATCTTCCTTTACTCTTGATGGATCAAATGAGGCTTTTGCATAATAGCCCTAAAAGAAGTAATAATCAACAGTTGATAACTAAATAGTAATTATAATATAATAAAGGTATCATTAAATTAAACTGAATTAACATTAAAGTAAAACATAAAAATTATAATCAGAATCTTGATGCCAATGTCAGTTCAATAATTAAGCAATAAAATGATATAGGTTAAACTCTTCATGTAAATTTAAACAAGTTAATGCACAGAGATACGGTTTACGTTTTCGTTTAAGTAATGCAATTTAAGACACCAATACTCGTCATCACTTACGCAATGTGCAATTGAGCAATTAAAGTTGTAGTCGCCTTTAAAAATTATTCAAGCTAGTTTTCGAATTTCATCGTTAAAAAAAGTCTATAAGACATTCATAAGTGTCTTCAAGATCGATGAAGCCTGCACTCAACGCAAACACAATGTTGGAATCTACCTTAAAAGTCATAAAAATTTATGTTAACATCTCAGCGAAGTTTTGATGATAACTGTTTGAAGTATTAATATTTGTTCACATGATGGAATTTGATAATTATTGCACATCAAAGACGTCAGTCTTCTAACATTCAAATTTTCAAATGTTGAATTTTAGTTTACAATTTCTTGATCGAAAATTGCTTGATTTGTTAGGTCATTAAACTGAAATTCATAATGTGTTGAATACCTTTTGAAGGTTAGTGACAATCAATTGAAACCACATATCAATGGCTTTTTGGCCTTGTAAAAGTGAATCAGGAATGTACGTTGGAATGAGTTTCACAAGTCGATCTGTTGCGATATCATTTTGATATTCCACGTAATATTGTTTGGCAGCCAAATCAGCAAACTCTTCTTTCTATCGATCCAATATGATATCAATCAATCAATTAAAATAAACATTATTTTTTTAAATTTTATTATCTACCTTTGGATCATAGGTAATGTATTTACATATTTCGATGAACAAAGCGCCGCTTGCTGCAGAATAGTGTAATATACAATAATCATTCATGATCATTAATCGTTTCGAATACCATGAGATTTGTATGAATTGTTCACGTTATTAACATTTATAAACGGCTAGTGCGATGTTAAAGTATTAGTAATCGCAGTTTATCCTACATATTTTACTTTACCTTACCTTACCTTTCCTTACCTTATCTTTCCTTACCTTACCTTACCTTACCTTACCTTACCTTACCTTACCTTACCTTACCTTACCTTACCTTACCTTACCTTACCTTACCTTACCTTACCTGCCATATATGCTTGCCATATATTCTACTTCCTTTTAAATGAGTAGTATGTCATAGAGGAGAGGTTAATTAGAAGTGCAATCTAGTCACAAAAATTAATCGCCAATTGCTGAAATCATTTCACATAGAATGGCATAAAAATTCTACAAAGTGTGAATCTTTACTCACCGTGTTACATCGATATTCTCCAAACTTCACGCCTCGAATGATTTGTTGATAAATTAAAAACGTTCCCATTTGATCAAGTGTTGCATCGTGCCATGGTGAAAATATTTCTTTCCTAAAAAACAAGCGCCAAGGGGCATTTCTTTCTTGCCCCCCACGCTCCTTCGCATACTGCTCGCATTGTGAAATGGCATCCATCACGTGATCACCGCCACTACCAAGACTTGAGACCTGTATTATATAAAATATAATATAATATAATATAATATAATATAATATAATATAATATAATATAATATAATATAATATAATATAATATAATATAATATAATATAATATAATATAATATAATATAATATAATATAATATAATATAATATAATATAATATAATATAATACAATATAATATAATATAATATAATATAATATAATATAATATAAAATGCATAGGCACATATCAAAATCATCTTATAGTGCACAACTAAAAAACTTCATGAATTAAAATGAAATTACCTTATCATACAAAGATATGTAAACAGAAAATCCGAATTGATCAACTAAATTTGTTTTCTCCGCCAATTGTAGACAAAGTTCTTTTGAAGTTGTGGCTGAGTCAGCTAATAATGTTTTCGTGTTGCCATCCATAAAAGTAATCGGTAACATCAAAGGCTTTTTCGATTTCGTTGCCTAAATATGAAAAGATGGATGATAAACAGAAAAAGTCAATTCAACAGGACAGGGCCTCTGACGGCGTGGCGGGGGAGGGGCAAGGGAGCCAGACTTTTCAGCCCTAAAAGGCAGCTCATCGTGTTGTGCCGTAGTGAATTTTTACCATCAAAGTTTCACCCCATCCCACTTTTCAAATCTTGTCAGGGGCCTTGCAAAAGTGCCAAAATGGCTAGTTTGTTTCGTTTACTTACTGATTTAACTCACTTTGATGGGAATCTAGTTTATATTGATTCAAAAGTCGGTTAGAATAACAACAAATAAATTATCATATTGAATCTTAGTAAGGTATAACACTTGGTGATTAAAAGCCTGTGAAGGTTGCTGTTGTTGTTGATGATAATAATTCAATTCAACATGATACAAACCTGCAATTCAAGCCAACTAGGTGGTTGATGACGTGTCCCATTCTTCATTGTTCTTCTTAATCTTTCGAGGTTGTAAGAAATAACATTTGACGGAGCTTCTTCTTTGATAAAATTCTGCAGATATCTTGCAAGCTTTAAATGACAAAAAATGAGAACTTAATTTTTATAAAAATGTGAGCAAAGATTACAAAGTTTAAATAGAACAGTCATTAGGCATTCAGAGCCTAAGAATTACCAAAGTTGAATCTTACTGCAGGGAAAATCTGATTTGTTTGCCTTTTCTGAAAACTTTTCAAAACTGACCTTTTCTGTCGGTGCAAAACATCCCAAGCAGAGTGAAAGCAAAATCCATCCTTTTTTTGCACTTTCTTTATTTTGATTTCGTGATAATTGTTTGCAAATTTGACAATAAATTTCATCCCTGAAAAAAAAGAATTACTTTGCATCAAAGAAACACAGCGATTCTAGCAAAGTAAAACAAAAACAATTTTATGCTTTGGTAAGAAATTACAACTACATCATCATAAAAAATATGATAAAATTCTAAAAACATTGAACATCACAACAGCATTCCAACAAATGGCAGCCACAATCAATTAAAAAAAACCTAACCGGATTTATGGATGAAGTATCATAATAATGATAGGCTAATTAAAGTAGGGTATGAAAAACACCGGAAACAAATAGAAATGGAAAGGAAACCTTAGGGTTGGTCGCACAATTCCATGTCCAATGATGAAATGTAGTTTTTCTAAATTGGAGGTCGGTCTATCTTCAGCCCGCAATGCATTGTACATGTCATTGTTATCTTCATTCATCAATCTCGAAGCAACCTCCTACAAATAAAAAGTTAATTAACTTCTACCCTTCAAAGATTACTTAAATTAACAATGAACTGGCTTTTGAGACTGCTACAAACGTGCCATATACAAACAGATAACTTTGAAAACCAGCAAAATGTTAAGATTGTTTGATCGATTATATGATTCATTTATTTATCTATTTATTCATATTTATATTTATTGTGAGATTGATTGATTGATTGATTGATTGATTGATTGATTGATTGATTGATTGATTGATTGATTGATTGATTGATTGGTTGGTTGATAGCATGACTGATTAACTAGCTTATTATATTGGTTGACATACAATAATCAATAATTTGTCTGCCATTGCAAAACATCGAGTCGACAACCTGTTTGCTAGTTTCAATTTCTTTCACAAACCTTTGTAATCTTTGATTTCTTTTTTAATGTCATCGAAACAATTTTATGACGTAATGTTTCTCTTTTCATTCCTTTTGACTGTTCATCCTAAGTTTATGAATAAAAGAAGAATAAAAAAAACAAATATTTACAAAAAAAATTCAATTGAAAACATTTGGTAAACGCAAACCCAATCGATAAATACACAAAAACCAGAAAATGGCTCAAGGAAGGTTACACTTTGACCTTACCGCTTCTCTGAAATGCGACAAAGTTGCTGTTTTTGAAGATGATTTTCCCAATGTATCATAAATTCTGTTCATCACCGGTGTGTTGTCCTGAGATCAATAAAAAGGAAAATAAAATACGTGAAATTGTAATGAAAAGTAAAATAAATTAAAATACTGGATGACCAACCTTCAAAACTGACACATTTGAATACAAATATCAAACATTTTTTCATTGCAACGAGCTGAAATATTTAAAATCATTCTCTACTTTTGTTACCAAGACTAAAATTTTTAAACGCATCAAGCTAGATTCTTTTATTATTTGAATAAAGTAAAAATAACCTTATGATTCCCAGAGGAATAATTGTATCTTGGTTCTGGTTGATCGCCCATGAATCGTAGCACTGTTGTAAACACAGCTAATGCGGCCTGAGAGAAGGTCAACGATAAAATAGAATGCAAACAGAAGGATAATTAGTGATCTTTACTTATATCCACAGCAATAAATATATTTGACTCATTTTCACTTGAAAATCGGCTGAAGCTCTTTTGCGGAGTCCTTCCTTATTAATGTACAATTACAATTGAGATTCTATACTTTAAAGAAAATTTATAGTTTATACTAACATACATTCAACACTAAACGAACACTTAAACCTTATGATATTAAAAGCTTGTATCGAATATAATAAATACTGTCCAACAAGCATATTATAAAAAGCCAATAGTTTGATGAGGCAAAAATGGTTCAAATTGACCCGGAGATCTGACAAGTGCTTTTAAATAAAGATCTCTTTAAAGAGCATACACTGCAGCTACTTAATAAGTATTGAAAAAGCTTTCAAGCAGGAGAAGATCGGCAAAAGCAAGTGTTAATTTGCATAACTTTGCTGAATGGACATGGCGTAGAGGGTTACATCAAAATCGGAAAGGGTATACGCTGTAGAAGTGGTGATAATGCAATTGTATAAATGGGAAACTTACAAGTTTGTCAGTTTCACTCTCATGAGACAGCAAAGGGCGAGAAAGATTTTTTGTTATGTTGTATGAAGTGGCTTGACCTTCGAAGTAAGTTGCTGCAAATTTTGAAAATTTGAACTCGGATACATCACTTTGATCCTGTTAAAAGTAGATAGAGATAATTATATGATTCTCTATTCAAAATAGCAATAATAATATGTAAAAAATAATAAACGCATACTTTCGTAGTTAAGGAGAATCTCCCAGAAAGTCCCTGGATGTATGCTAATTTGACAACAAAAAATGACATTTAAATGAAGAAGTGAAACTGTCATAATACAAAAGCAACTTACAGAAGTTTCAGATATCATATCACTGTCTGAAAATCCATATTGTTTTGCTGAAACTGTCAAATCCTATGAAAAAACCAAATAAAATAAAAAGACATGAGTAACAAACATACACAAGAAAATAATGAATAAGATTGTACTTTGACATTTGCTGTTGATTTCAATTTATTATTTTCCTTTCAAACAGCAAACAGCCTCTAACTAGTTTTCAGTAAATGTTTGAGTACCAATAACACAAAGGCTTCCAAAATGAGATATCACCGTTGAAAAATACAGAGGATGACTTATGGGCACAACAGAACAACAGGCTGAGACTGAAGTTTGTACCGAACATATTGGAAAATTGGCAAAACCAGAGTGACTCGTTTAGACGTACATTAAAATAATAAATAAATAGACGAATAGATGAATATATAATCAAAAAAGAATATATAAAGACCTTGAATGCGGTTGGTACTTGTCCCATCTGCTTTTCATCAACGGGAAGAAACCCAAACATTTCGTCAACCTTTAAGAAGAAGAAAAACAGAAAAGTTATTTTGAAAAGAGATTTTAAAACTTTGTTTACGATGTTTCGAATATTTCACAACCCATTAATAATTTCATATTCGTAAATCCCAAATTGTCACTATACATTCTATAATACTTTAAAATGATATATTTTATATTTTCTATAGAAAAACAGTGTCTCTCTAATTAACAGCAAGTACCAACGAGCTCTACATACCCCTAATTAGTAATACTAGCCCCCTAATGAACCCAAATGTGCCCCAATAAGACCTAATTACTTCCAAGGAGCCTCATTTAGTCCCAATAAACTCGAACAAATGGCACTGGGCCCAGATTGGTCATTGGTTATTCGTCACATTTCCCCTCCCTCCAATGACCATGTCAGTCCTACTACGCTTTAATGGCATTAATAAGATCCAATAAAATGCTACTTAGGATAAACAGCAACTGAAAATTAAATAGATTTAATATAAACATACAATTTTCGAATCATCAATGTCTTCTTCTCTTCTTCTTTTTGCCGATGCTTCAGCTTCTTCAATTTCAGTTTTCTTCTTCTGTAAAAGCTCCTTCCTAGCCTGCTCTTCTTGCAGCTGCTCCGCTTCTATCTTTGCCAAGCGTTCCTAAAAATGATTAAAAAAAAGATTTATAATGACGGATATCTTAACCTTAAAAAATTGAAAACAATGAAGATTGAAACAAGCGAAAAGTTGTAAATATGATTTTTGTTTTGTCATTGGAATATATTTATTGTGGGAAAAGTTGATGATGTAATAACGCCCTAATTGCAAGCACAAGAGAATCATTAATGAATTAATCAATGAATTAATCAATGAATGAATAAGTTACATTATAATTGATTGAACCAATCAATCAATCAATCAATCAATCAATCAATCAATCAATCAATCAATCAATCAATCAATCAATAAATCGGACCATTTAATCATTTAATCTTGATTATTACCTGCATCAATCTTTGAGCCTCTCTTTTCGCTTTTTCAGCGGACATCGCTTTTCCCAATCTTATTTCCTCTTCCCTTCGTATTCTTTCAGCTTCCAGTTTCAAAATTCGCTAATAATTTGACAAAAACTTCGTAAATAATAAAATGAATTTATTTTTGTCTTATATTTAACATCTTTATTTTCATTGAAAACTCAACATAAGTAGCAAAAACTTTAGTTTTTATTAAAAAATTTCTATTAATTTGTTGAAAATCTGATATACCTCTTTCTTTCTCTTTTCCAATTCTTTCTTTGCATAGACCATTTTAAAACCTGCTTGAATAGTTACAATGGCCCCCATTTTCATTTTCAACTCTCGTCTTGCAATTGCTCCTCTGGAACATGCCTGGAATACAATTATACGCCTCCGCATCTCCTTATATGACGTAGCCAATTGCCTCGTTCGTACAAGGGCTTGTAGACGTTCAAAGCCAACTCTCATCTGTAAATCAAACAATAATTTAGAGGAATTCGTTCGAAAGTTTTTTATGAAAGTATCGAATCGTTATTTTCTAATTTCTCGAATGTTTTTTACGCTCATTCTCAAAATTCGATTTAATCCAGAGAAAGTTGGAGGACTTTTCTGAACCCTGCAGTCTGCAGAAAGCAATTTAGGTTATTTGACAATTGCTTAAAAGAGCCAAACTCAGCATTGAAGAGTTTCGCTAAACCAACATAAAACACCTCTTTTGCCATGATATCAAGAATCTTAGAGCAGACAAGCAAACAATAATTGTTAACAAAACAAAAACTACAATAAAAATAATTCACTCACTCTTCTATACTTGCGTTTAGCAGCAAAAACTTTCCAAATTCGTTGAATCTTGATTGTATTTATTCGCAAGTTTACGTATTTCTTTCGTTGCAAAAATCCTCGAACTGTTTTCTGAATGATTACTACACCCATCGTTATGATTTTGTCCCTTTTTATTTCAAGTTCTTGGTCTTGTGCATCCTACAAAAAATAATTGTTATAAAAAGAAAAATAACATCAATAAAATGAACGAATTACTGATTGGCTATTCTAACGAAAGATGCTGAAAATCATCACGAAATTTTTCATGGTGGCAACAAATGATGGCAACATAATTATCATCGTAAATCGTTGATATTATGCACTGGATCATTGCAACAGGGAGCAATTCATTTCAAGATTTCAAAATTCACCATCTCTACATTACCTTCAAGAATATTTTGCTGAGTCCAATCTGCCAATCAGAATCACTGATCGCATTCTGAGCTATGACCTTGGTAGCCTCTTTGGGATTATTTACAACCATGGTTCCGAGACCAATAACAAGCATATGATAACGGGCAGCAAAAACTTCAAATGAATGTCGAATTGGATAGCCAGCACGTCGAATCCTATAAAAAAAAGCTTTGAGTCAAGGCAAGACTATAGATTTGCGCAAGAATCGTAAAAGAGTGCATTGCATGATGAAAATTCCATCGAGTTCGCAGCGTCCTACTGGTAACGCTTATCGCAAATTTGAGTCTCATGAAATAAGTCTGCTGGTAACCTGCCTTGCAAGCCGCAGGAAATTTATTGAGAGTCTGACAGTTTCTAGCAAATGTGACATCATCAACTGATGGCATAAGTCTAGTAAAATTCAAATATTCAATTGAGGAAATAAAAGCATAAGGTCTACTTGTAGCAACTCTACTGAATTAACGCCTGATCTCTTTAGTTGTATTGAATGGGTGGTGTTTGTCATTTCTGAGTATCATCAATCCCAAATTTACCGCGCCAAGTCCACGTCTGAAAATTACTTGAAGTATCGAATAATTATGATTGAATACCTTATAGTTTCCATCATTCCTGAATATTTCAATTGTCTGCAGCATAATTCTCGGTCGAACACCTTGGGAGGAAGAAAAATTCTTCATCAAAGCTATCAATGATTTATAAATCGAATATATATTAATTGGATAAAAGGAAAAAGATTTGTTTCGAGGTTTAAATATAGCAAAAAATAATATGCATTAGGAAACAAGCAAAAAAAAGCAATAATAGGAAGCATACCATTGGTTTTTTGAAATCATTTGGTTTGATGCAACGAACAAAAAATGGATGACAATTATTTAACGTCATCATCAAAGCATCCAAGGATTTCTTGAATTGTGCGCCTAGGGTTGGTGACCTTTTTCGTGTCTCATCGCCCTGAATTTGGAAAAATTATAATCACTAACAACAAGTAATCATTGAACCACGTAAACAGCGTAAACAACATAAACAATAACACTAAAATGGTTAAATGTAACAAATGTTGCACACGTATCCCAGACTTTTACAAGAATGCTCAGATTCATATATTATCCTTTTACGGCAACCTTTGGCACAATGTCCATATAAACATATAAATACATCTGTTGATAACACGGTCTTTAAACAATAGTACTAGAAAAACTCTGATATGAATAAGATTACATTGAGAAATATTCATCATATAAATATTTATCATTTTAAAAGGAGAATATGAGAACAACATGAAAAAGTGAAAACATACCATTCTTAGTTCTCGTTTGAAAAGAGTAAGAAGAAAGGGGCATTTGCTTGTGCCAACTAAATCATTAAGATCTGCATTGAATGTATCACGGTTCTTGTCCAGAAAACCTAAACAATCATTTAATTAATATTATCATTTTTATCTAAAAACAATCGAGGCCTAAATTATTATGCGCATGATCATAGGCTAACTAAAGCAAACTAGAGAAATTATGTTAAATTAAGGGCTCATTGCAAGATTTAAGGTAATGTTGAAAGAAGAATGACACAAATTGGCAAAGCTGTCAACATTTATTTAAATCTATCCTAAGAAGAACAGCTTTTTGAAAACTGCTGTTTTCAACCAAATACTAATGTATTAAACATTTCAGTTCTGTTTGAGTTTCTAGTAATGTTTGGTTACACGTCAATGCTTCTCGAGTCTACGCATGATTCGGGTCAGAAGCTGATTGTAACCCTCATATTAACAATGCATTTATAAGTTATAAAACTGCGCAATAGCAATCAGCTAAAGTTTATTGCTGTTGGTCATACGTTCTGCTTGTTGATATTACGGTTGTCTTCACTAAGTGTTAACTTTATCGGACCCAAAACAACAAAAACACATCGTCAACATAAAAAGGAACATTCAACACCTGAACAAGCATGCAGCAACCATACCTTTAACATCGTAATAAACAGCGCCAGCGAAATGAATAATTCCAAACTTCTTTGCCGCTTGGGATTTCATTGTTAAGAAATATTGGCTGTGTCCATGGTTTGATTTTAATTTTTCGAGCATTGTTTCATCAGTTCCCTTTTCAAAATTAATCATAGTATTCAAATAAATCAATAATCATATTTATTGCAGAGATTTAAGTTAAAAATTTGCTGAAATAATTATTTTTGCTTGGAGACGATAGTCGTATTTTTGCAATATATAACATAATCTGAAGTACAATTCCATGAAGCAATATAATGCATTAATCAAATATAATGTCTGACGAAACAGAAAGCATAGCAACATAAAGAGATAGCGATTTGCATTTTTGGTCAATGATTTTAATTGCTGGAAATGATTGCTTTGTCAGGGATTAAGATGCAGCCCATGAGAATAGTCACTGTGAAGTATTTGCAAACATGGCGCAAAGATGTTTGCATTGCACACAACTTGGTCGGATAGAGTTTCTGGCCCACCAAAATGTTTTGAAAAATATTAGTTTAATAAGCGATAAAAAGTCGGTAAGTTATATTGAAATAAAGTGGGGGTTGAAGAAATACCATCAGTTACAAAAACCATTACAACAATGAGAGTTATGAGCAAAAATGACATGAAACGACAAGAAATTATGAACTAAAAATAAAGATGCAACAAAGGGCAGCAAAAACTGACATGCATACCTTTGGAAATCTGCTTTCTTCGTCAATTAATGCAATTATATTCATTGGTTTTTGAGCCAACATGTCAAGAGTGGATTGGTTATCTGTGAATTGTATGTGTTGCCAACGAATGCCTTCCAAATCATACTCTTGCTACAGAAAATGAAAATGAAAACTATTGATGAAAACATAGAAGATAATGGCGTATAGGCAGGTTCATCATAAATCAATCATATAATGATGCACTCCTATTTCATGAAGAAGATATGATTTAATAAAAGAAAAAGTCATTATAGATGTCCTATAAGAATGTCAGAAAGTCCAAATCCGTACACAATTAACATCCAGAATCAGAACGACTAGAGCCTCTACTAGTTTTATATCCATAATCCATATTTTCTGATCCTACTACTTAATTTGTAATCTTGCTTTTCTTACAGTTATCATTTATATATTTTATTTATTAACCAAAATATAGATTTAGGGACAAAGGCAAAAAGTATTTGCATCTTTACGTTTACATATCTAGTTATAATTTTGCCTGTTTGAACTGTTTCTACCATTATATAAATGAATTGAGCTAGGTCTGATCTCTCCAGGAAAGCTGTATGAGAAAAAAGCATAAAAAAATAATTTAATTCCTTTGACAAAACTAATTATAAGACTAATGTAATACCATTTACTCGCAACAGTAGATTTAAAATGAGATTGTGAGACACACAGTATAAGAAATAATTCATATTAAATCATTACATACCTGCTCCAATTTGAAAATGTGTTGTACAAAAAATTGCTGCAAGTTTTCATTTGCAAAATTAATGCAGAACTGTTCGAAGCTGAAAGAAAAATTTAAAATGCCAAAAAAATAAGGAACAACAAAGCATAGACATTTTTGAAGCTTTAAAATAAAGTTTAAGTGTTTGAAATAAATGCAGATACTTCAACCGAGGCCATTCTTTAATTATTGGGCACTATCGTTAAAGATTTTGAATGAAATCCGATCATATTCAAAGTAGTCACGTGGAGTTTCCATGCAACAGAAAAATGTCACCAAAAAACTTTGAAAAATCAACTTATGATAGAACTACTAACCTGTTTCGCTCAAAACTTTCGAAACCAAAAATGTCAAGAACGCCGATGGAGAGCCTGAAATGCGATGCTTCGTGCTAAAAAAAGAAATGAATATTTTGATGAAACTGAAATTTAAGCGAAATCAATTATTTTATAAGGTAGATGAATCTCTGCAATTACATTCATTAAAATGCAACATCAGCGAACACAAAAATTAGATTTATCGATGCATTGCATTTAATGAAATGAAGCAGAATACAGCGCACAAAAATAATACAATGAAAATACAATTATAAATATATCAAGTGTCACTGAAGGCGCATCTCAAAATATATAATAGACTAAAGCAACACAGGGACATACAATACAATACAATAACCTGCAATACAATACAATGCCATTCAATGCAATAAAATGGAATACAATACAATACAAAACAATACAAAATAATAGAATAGAATAGAATAGAATAGAAAAGAATAGAATAGAATAGAATAAAATAGAATAGAATAAAATAGAATAGAATACAATGCAATGAAATACAATGCAATGAAATGCATTGCAACAAAATACAATACATTGCAATACAAAACAACACAATACAATACAATACAATACAATAAAATACAATTCAATACAATACAATACAATACAATACAATACAATAAAATACAATAAAAAAAATACAATACAATACAATACAATACAGTACAATGTAATGCGATGCAGTACAATACAAAAAATAAATTACAAAAAACAACATAACAGGATATCAGAATTTGAATATATCATAACACATACCACAGGAGTGTAGACAGCATTGTTGATTTTATTAACAATCCATTCGAATATTCTTCCGTAAATTCCTTTAACGAATGCATCTCTCACGTGAACAGACTGTTTTGCTACAAGTGGTGACACGATCATTTCACCGCGGGCGAAAGTTGATCTGCTTGTTAAAACTTCCATTAGCTTTGCAGCAGGAACCTAGAACAGAGAAACAGATGAAAGGTGTTTGGGTTTCAGTTTTAGTTAAAACATTGTAGTTCGTATCACAATGACTGGTTAATTTCATTTAATTATAAAAAGATTCATTTAGATAATCCAAAAAGAGTAACATTTGATATAAATATGGTTCCAAATAACCTGTTTAGAAACTAAAAAAATCAGAAATGTTTGCTACTAACCATAAAAATTAATATAACTATTTGAAGATAAAATGAAATGAAAAGATTAAATTGTTGGCATTCTAAGATACTGGCAGTATTAGCAGATTTTTGGTTTTTCTTTCCAAACACCGATCAAATTTTTCCCTTCAATGCGACAAAGTCTTTGAACGTTATTTAAGTTTGGCATCTTCAGATTAAAATCTGTTTAAAAATTTAAAGTTTAAAAATTAATTGGTAATCTAAACGGAGGCACATGAGTTCAAGGATCGTTTGCAAATTCCCACTGAAATTTTTTCATTTGTAACAAAATCCTATTGCTCTAGGCTTGCTTTTCTCCAAAGGGCAACTTGTGATTCCCTTTGGAGGAAATATTTTGTGTGATTAGAAATATCTTCTTGGTAAGCTTTGGTCATATAAGCAAACGTTTATTTGATGAGATTTCTTCAAGAATATTTTGTATTTTTTAAGGCAATGTTATGCTTACCTCAAGCATTTCTGCAGCGATTTCCGTCATCTCAATGTTGATTACTTGTGAGGCATCAAGATTTGATTCGGCTTTGGCTAAAATTAAACCCAATTATAAAAAATTTATCTCATTCAGAAATTATATGAAAATAAATTGATAAGATTATTCTAAACATTTTTAACTGTTCTGTATTTTAAGGTCTCGGAACTTTAAAACTCTCTGATTTTCGTAGCTTATTCTGAAATATCAAAGTAACTAATAAATGTAAGTTAAAAATTATTGCAACACATGGTTTCTTTGTAAGTTTCCAACGTGTGCACTGCGAAACATTTGCTGGCTTAACTGATCGACAAAAGACAATCTTCTCTCATAATTTTCCAACTTTTTCTTGTGTAAGATCTTGCTTCTAGTAATTGATTATTTTGATGTCGATAAAGGTTAGAATTGGCAAATTACCTTCGAATTTGATGTTCCCAAGATGCAAAATTGCAGACAGAAGTTTGAAAATATACCATGTTTCATCATCAGTGAACAGCAAAACCTAACAGAAATATCATTGTAATCACGAAACACCTCTAAATAGGCCTAGTACGCATCTGTGACTTCATTAGGAAATACTTTTGATTATGTAAAATGAACCTCATCCTCGTTGCCTTTCACTGGCCGATTTGCTACATTGGGGTTTAATCAATCACTGTCACAATTTTCCAGCAACCATTGATGTTATTTTTCGTCTTTTGAAAACAATGGCTGATACTTTAAATTTCAAATCTCGAGCCAAAAATTGCTGAAACCTTGGTGCAAAATCTGCTATTTTCCTTTGATATCACCATAACGGTTTCATTTCAGCCCCTTTTCATTGCTTACTGGTAAGATCGGTTTAGGACAACGGTTAGGATTGATTCAGGGCTTATGGTTGTGGTGGAGGGTCATGTAAATTGCACTTTCTAAGGCCAATATCTTTAGGTTCCAATTTTATCGATACACAATTCTTACCTTCATAGCACCTCTTATAACTGCAAAACTTTCTTTGTCATCGATTCCATCACACCTCAGGCAATTTCCTCGAGTTAAATAAAAATAATCTTTTGCGTTTGTTAGTTTCAATCTTGCTTTTTCATTTGGGCTCATTCCAACCAACATTTGATAAAATATATGATAATTCCTTTCATCTTTCGACTGAAATCAAATAAGCATATTATAAATTAAAAGTAAAAGACAATAACAAACCCTAAGTAATTCTGTCGGATGAAATCTCAAAACTTTTGGCAGTCATGAATCGAGTAATTTGTCGTGAGAAATGCGCGAAGGAATTATACCTAGAAAGCTTGATTAATTTCCTTGAATGGCCGACAAAAGAAATAAGTAAGGTACCTACCTGTGCAACAATTCTGGACTTCTCCAACAAATATTGATCGATTTTTGCACCTTCGATGCTTCCTGATTTATCAAAATGCACGTCGATGTATTTTCCAAATCGACTTGAGTTATCATTTCGAAGAGTTTTGGCATTTCCAAATGCTAGAAACAATAACGTAACAAAAATCAGAGCAAAAGGAATATTTTACCATTCAAGTTATAATCAAAATAAAACATACTTCTTATCATCGACTTCCTAAAATGAGTTACTGGCAAAAATAGTCCTATGGCTTTCTGATTTCAAACGGAGCGAGGACTTTATTCCATGTAATTTTCTCGAATAATGCGATGAAAGATTAAAAATATAAAACTATTTGATGCTAATACCTTCCATGACAGGATTTGCTTCCAAAATTTGTTGCTCAATCCAAGAATGTTGACCACTTATTGCAGCTAGATATTGCAATATCAATTTGGTTGATTCGGTTTTGCCAGCCCCACTTTCTCCACTGAAATAAAAAATAGTAAAAGATAGATTAGATAAACATATTTCAATAAAACTAAATGGATGTATTAATGAAAAGTTTTACTGATATCAAAGAAATCTTAACAGGCTAAGAGTAACCCTTGTGGCCATGATAAAAATACAAATACAGAATATCAACATCAATTGGACAGCAGATTTATTTAGAATTTTGCATGGAATGAAATTTAGATAATGTATAAGAAATAAATAAATGAAAACCCATTCTTTGCATAATAGAACGAGAAACTTGTAACCTTTAAGATCCTCAAAAACACTTTTGGTTCCACTCTATTCAGAGTATGAATTGACAAATAAATAAATTGGATTTAAGCCTGTTTTTAGAAAGAAAGATAAGCCAGTATCTTTTTTATGACTCACGTAAATAGAATCCCTTAATAGACAAGTCGTTTCTTCAAAAATATCTTTACTCTTGGTGGTTTGCAATTAACACAAAAATTATCGCTTGGAATTTCAATTTAAAATACGATTTGCGTCTAGAGGTTGAGTTTGCAAATCTACGTATTTGTGACGTCATGGCGTATGCAATTTGGATATTGACTGGGTAGGAACGATGGATTGTTTTTAGCTAAATATCCTAAGCTGATTTTTTAATGTATGCTTGCGTTATACGTAGATAAAAGTTTAGCCATTGAGTAGCAGGCTAAAGACAATTTCGCTGATTTAACACAGTACCAATCATTTTACTTGCTATAGACCGACAAAGGCTCCTGTGCAGCGTGGTGAGGACTGCGCCGTAGAACAATACGAGCAGAGAGATTGTAGTTTCACTTCGTGGAAAACACTTCGCCTAATTATCTTGCCTAAGTTATCTAAGCAACTTTTTTGGAAACCACTACTGAGTAGGGAAAACTAGGGACCCATTGACGGTCTTGAATGGAATGCAGCGATGTTTTAGCGTTAATTTTTTCCTCAAAATGGCGGCCCTTAAAAGTAGCGAGATAAAGTTATAATACTATAATCATAGGAATATAAAAAAAGTGCCTAAAAATTATACCAAAGAGCTTAGATGTTTATTTTATATTTAAGAAAGATGGTTTGAAGAAAAGAAATATTAGAACAAAATTGAGCTAAATTGAACTTTAATTGAAGAAGAAAAAAAGCCAAACAGGCAAATCAATAGCAGCAAAATAAACAAGAGTACTGTGAATCAAATTAACGGCAATAAATATATAAATATAAAATAAATATCAATAGAAAACAGGTAACAGGTTAATTAGTAAACAGTGAAATCAATACACCACAAGATAAATTATTTAAGAATTCAAAATAGTGGCGACATATTGTTTAGTTTATAATTATCATATTCTCCATGCACAATTAAAGACCCAAGCTGCACCGACTAAAAATAATTTATTATTTACACGTTCGAAACATCCTGCTTAACAATTGCACATGTATGTGCAAACAGGAGGGAGGAGTGACGAGAGGTAGTCACAACCAGAATTGTATGACAGATCCTGGATGGTTTCCTATCTACAGCCTAACTAAACCTAAGGGGAATTTTATATTCGTCGAGTGTCTTCATGCTAAATAGATTGTATACCTGACAGGCCGGGGGGGAATGAAGGGGGCTTGGTCGGTTTTCTTTGCATGATGGGGGAATCGTTACGATCAAAGAAAAAAGAAGTTTCCCTAAAATTGAGAAATTGAATGCACAAACCTGATGATAATGCATTGATTGTTTTCTTCTCTTTTCATGTGATAATATGCATTGTCAGCAATAGCAAATACATGAGGTGGTAATTGTCCAATCTTTTTACCCCGATATTTGTGGATGTGGTCTGCATCGTATATTTGATATATCTGATATGGGTTAACAGCAACAAGAATCGAACCAGTGTAAGTCTAAATTTAAACAGAGAATAAAATATGAAGTAGATGTAATAAAATAAAAATAAGAATAAAACAAGAATAAAAAAAAATAAAACGTAAACAAGATATAAAAAACAAGAGGGGGTTGAAACCTTTGTTCGCAACATTCTGTTATCTCAAAGCTAGCCATTATAACATTTGAACTCTAAACCCCAACAACCTAAACCTAAACCCCAATCTAATGCCATAAATTTGTCTCCATTCCCGTCATTTTCTACATAAAAGATCAGTTTTAATCAAATCGACAAAATTTCTCCACGTGGCGCCAGATATTTACCTTAATTTTCAGAGGTCAATGCATTTTGAAGTAATATTCCAAAATAATTTGTCTGGCCTATATACCACGTGTTCTTTGGACCTCTAGACAGTTCTCATCATGGAAATGATATTGCATCAACTATTACCATAAAAACGGCTTAATTTTCTTTGATTTCAAAATATTGTTCACCAACAATTATATTAAACTACCAAAATTGACATGTGAAAAATAATTTAACCCATACTAAAGGGAACAAGGTCAAACACATTTTACAGAATAATCTCTAGAAAAATATAAAAAAACTAGAGCAATATGTTACAAGTTGAAATATCAAATTTGAGGAGTTTTAGGGTGGTAAATCGCCCCATTCTCTCTCTGCTAAACCACCCCTTCTCTATATGGTGAACCACAAACTCCTCTCTAAAAAAGACCATGTTTGTGACAAATGTTCAAGGGATCTCATCTATTAACATTTCTATGCTAGTTCCCATACAATAATGATAAGCAGAAGAGCATCCACTTAAACAATAAGAAAAGAGCCCCCACTGACTAAAGACAAGAGCATCCTCCGCGAAACAAAACAGGTTTACTTGCGTCTGGCAGGCAAAAGATGGCAGAATAAGAGGAATACAAGTTATTGCAGCCATTTGTCAAATAATGTGATTTAACATACTGAAAAATTGTTGTTGTTATTCGATCTAAGATACAATTACTAATCTTCATACTACCAAGGTAATTTGTGATTGGCCGGCCTGGGTTTTGGAGTAACTCTGGGTTTGTGTATACCTTATTTCTAGAACAAGGGTTAGGGTTAGTGTTAGGGTTAGGGTGTTGTGGGTGGTGCGAATGTTGAAAGTTTATGCTAATTATGGTTATTATCTGAGAAGGCTGGGTGAAACAAGGCAAACGAAGCAAACGAACAAGATTTGGGGCAAGTTTGGCTCAAAGTGTTAAGAATCTCCCCACCCAGGAAGTGGTCACTTTGATCATGGTACGACGAATGAGTCCAATGACAATAAAACACTTCGATTATGTGATACAAATGTCACATTCAACTGATTACACATAGATGAATATTAATAGGGTTAATCACCTTAGAAATCAAAGTGATATGGTAAAGGGCGACCTTGCCGCGTTTATAAATTCACAATGAGTAAGCTATCATTACCATTAATTGATATTTAATAGTCTCATTTGCCTTCTTGTGGTAGAAGCGTAGGCATCCTATATCCTTATTCATTTTCGGTATCCAATGCTTCAAGAATGCCATCCTTACGTCTAATACCTGATGCAACAACTTTGAGGTGCACAGAGTGAAACAAATGGTATAACAGCGGTATGGATCCAAGGTATGTGCAACAAATGCCAAAAGGAGATTGCATGCAGAGTGGCATTATCAGTGTCACAACTACTGGAACAAATACTGCATCACAAATGGCATACTTCAGCGGCAATCTTCGGACTATAGGAAACTGGGACAGGCAGCAAAGAATGATGTATATGCCACAGAGCATAGCAAGTAACATGTCGCAGGCAAGTTATCCTAATGTTTATTTACAATCAAATAGGAGAGCGTGTCAGTTTGGTGCCCCAGAAGAAACTGTGGAAATGGCCATTGCAACACAGCGCACACAGTTTGTACAACCTCAAATAGAAGGAGGATTCACAGAGGCTGATATGTTTCTAGTTGATGAAGAAGAACTGTTTCGACATGAGAGTCAAGCATGCTCAGCATACACGGATACAGGAGCAAGTGCAGCTCGTGATAACGAAGACGAACAAGATATGGAGACAAAAACAGAGAGAGATAAAAGTGAGAAGGAAGAAGCGATGATCAAACAGGATGATGTCAAGGAAGAAGATGAAAGTGAAGAAGCTCGTGCTTTGAGGATCAAAGAAAAGAACAGAATTGCAGCAAAAATTTGCAGAAGGAGAAAAAAGGAATACATAAGATGCCTTGAACAAAGGGTTGCTTCTCTTGAAAAGCAGAATGAAGCTTTACTTTTAAAACTGAAATTCTTCAAAGATATTTACGACAGAGAACATAATTTTGGATGTTAAATTGCACGTTTCTTTTATCCTCAAAGCCTGTTTTGTAAAGGTTTATTCGAGTAAAAAGGAGACTTGTAGCGAAGTTCAGTGGAGGAAAAGGAAATTCAAATGCTAAAATACACCATTACATCATGATATGGATACAAAGCGAAAACTAGGTATAAGTTTTTGAAAGGGTAAATATAAATGTCGATATTATTTTCTGTAAAAAGAAACCAGTAAGTATATTTTTGTATAACTCGTTTTAATTGTAAAATTAAGCAAAGAATCTTTATTTTATACTTTAAAATCATGCTGAACATTTATTTCATATTGATGTGATCCAAGTTTCATCGGAAGCTCATTAAACTTATTTTTGTAGATAGAAATAGATGAATCACCAGGTTTACGCACATTCAATGAAAACCATTCTCAATAATTATTTTTATTTATTATTGCTTTAAGGAAATATCTCAAAGTTAATATTGGGAATTTTAATATACTACCTTAACTTGCTATAAGAGATTCATCACATTTACGAGTGTGATGCAGCTTTTCTGTTGTGATAGGCCATAATCCGTTTATCCATTACCTAATTTTATGCATTTTTATCAAATTTGGATTAAATCTTATCTGTAGAAAAACATCCATATTTCAAGTATAATATTTTAAATTTTACTTCCAGAGCGATTTTATCTTTAAGAACTAGATGTCATCCATACAAACAAATTTTAATTCCTGTTCTTACATCAAAATATGTTTCAAATGAAATGGATTCTTTCTAACCAAAGATAGGAGGAATTAGAAAAACATCTCTAGTTTTCCATTTGAAATGCATCGTTTATAAAAAAAAAACAAAGAACAATACGAAATAAAAAAGCTCTGGTACTTTCAACTAAATGTTTATTTGTCTTTTTTCCTGTTTAAATGTTACTTTATGCCTATTTATTTTGGATAAAATATAATTCATTCATGAAATATTAGTTCTTAGTTGCATCGTCACATGTGGAAAATGCAAACAAACATAAATAATATCATAACTGAAAGAGAAATAATAGAAGATTTGACGGCGTAACAAATGGTTGAAATAATATCTTCAAAATCTGACCTCTAGCAGGTATACTTTGCGATTTAAGAATGAAAAAAGTTCAGATCAAGCCTTTAACATCTTGTAGATTTCCCAGATTCTGAGGGTTTAACTTAATGAACATTATAAGATAATATGGGTTTCCATAACAGTAAAGCTATGATTGCATGTACGTTCATTTTCAACAAATAGTTCCCAAATAATTTTTCAACTCGAATGGAACAAAGAAGGGTCATAGCAGTTAAGGAAAAAAGGCAGGAAACTTTTGAAAGGATGGCAAGACATTTTCGTTTTAGATTTTGAATTTAACTTTGAATAGAAATATTTTGATTTATGCCCAGCTATAAAACCAACAGTTGGCTGGGTAGAGTAGAAATACAATCAGAAAAAATATAAAAACATATGAGAAAACCAACTCAATTACAATAATCATGTTACAGTTATCATAAGTATTCGTTTACTCAATTTTGCTGTCTTCAAAGAAGCGATTTTTTCGAGCCATGACCAAAACTATGGCTCAAAACTATCAATTTTTGCAACCCATTCAGAAAAACACCATATATGCATTAAAGTATATTCAAATTGAGGCTTAACACACATGATTATCCCATGATGGATGGAGATCATTTATTCATCTTTTAGTAAATCGCACTGGAATTTCTTCATCAATTTTAATCTGATTTTGCGGCCTAAATTCAAATACTGAAATATACCACGTTTGTCTAGTTGCAACACGAAGTAACGAAAAGACAAAACTGTCCGCTTGTGGCTAGTACATGGGAAAACATCTTTAAATGAAATCGAAAAGTTCATGATAACCTCTATGACAAATTTTGTGTCCATTTATCTGGGAAAGGTAAAGGTTTTGCCCGTAAAATACAGTTACAAATTCTCATTTTATGCAACATGCAAAATCGAAATGTTTATACTATGATTTAGATGGTGTAAAATTGTTAAAAATGATTTTAAAAGATAATGTTTTCGCGTATCATCGGTTTGATGGCAAACTAAACTACGCAATTCTCTGATAAGGAGTTTGCTATGAAAAACTAGAATCGAAATCACTTAAGACCAAAAATTGTGCATTTCGCATGCTAAAGGAAGAATCTGCAAGCAATTATATAGCTACGACCATATTATACCTGGCTATTTTTAATCTGTAACTTCAATTTCGTTAAAATCTTAAACGCTTTTCTAGATTCAACACATTGTTTTAAGTTCATAAATATCATGATTCCAAATTTTTTCTTCTCTCAAAATGTGTACCCATAATGTGGTGTGCCCTTCCACTTTGGTGAAATTGTTTACCCACAATTCTGTATTTTCCAAAAAAAGATACCCCAAAAAGATGACACGTCCTTGCAACCATATACTTTTTATGCTACCCCTTCCCCTGAGAAACTGTGTCATGATTCGAGTTTCATTTTTCATGAATAATAATAAAATTGCTGGCTCTACAATTGACAAAAAAATCATTTACTTGAAACAATCATTTAAGATTCAGCTGAATCAGAGAAATGTGAAGTTGAGAATTATTTTTCTTTGTTTAAAGTTTTTTGTAATAACTGCATCGTGCTGCAAAACTTTAAAATTGTACTAAAAAGTTGTAATATTGTTGGCTATTTATACGACAGTGTTCTTATAGATGTGAACAGACATAATTAATTCTACTAAACGACGTTTCCACGTCTTGAGCAATTTTGTGCAAAATACTTGCAAATGTTTTTATCATCTCAAACAAATAGTAATGTTTCAGCATTACATCGGCAAAAAATGCCGAAATCCTTCAAATAATTTCAATGCGACATTGATATTTTCAAGAAGCTTTGAAACAAACACAATTAACATTTAAAAGTGGTGAAAATCGCATCCTTTAATATCAACTAAAACTTTTTTTAAAACTAAAAGTAGAATAGACTGTGTTTCGGCCTTTAAGTGTACCTAGAAACTTTTGCAAAGTCGCTATGTACTTTTGCTAGCATCATTTATAAAGTTATGTTGACAAAGCATGCCCCTCTGCCCCCATAACCTCCTCCCAGCTTGCAGCCAGAACCCATAATCACGAGGGACAGGAGGAAATTCGGTGTGAAATTTAACAAAACATAGTCGCAAATAAACATCAATGACATTCTAATATTAATAAAGATAGAGGAAATACTTACATAGATTTGCCCTTTGTAATAACGTCGATACAAATTATGCAAAATTCCAGCCTCATGCAAATCACCAAGACGAATCTAGCGAAAAAGCAGTTGAAGGCAATTCATGTGAATTGAGAAAGAGTGCTTTCAAAATTACAACGAAAAGTGAACACAACACATTTCAATTTTGAGCTGCTGCTATTCAATATTGCACAAGATTCTAGTTGGGCTAATTTCATTCAGATGTTTTTGATAATAAGAACCTCTTTTGTTTTAATAATAAGAACTTTGACTTTTGGAATTATCAATTTAGTTACTGCATTAGCCTCAAAGATAAGACACATACCTTGTGTTTACTATATTTTTTATTTATGATTATATACTTCTTTTATAAAACTACTAATATTTATACTATCATATACTTAAGAAGTTTACTATTTGATCAGAAGTACAAAATTGAATGATGCTGAAAAACTACAAAATTGCATTAAAAAGCAGAAACATAAATTAAGCAAACTGGAAATTATTTTGTTGTCTGACACTCCTTGGAATATAAAATTGACCAAAAGGCTAACAGAAAATGGAAATACTCATTTGCAAATTTAAGATCATTTATAATATTGGGCAATTGATTGGAGTTCAAAGCATCAAAAGTAAATACCAGAAATTAAGAAAAAAAAAGAGTTGAGGCCAGCAAATTAAAAGCAACAGCCAAAAGGATAAAATAAAATTTGAGCACTTGGCATTTTTATCTTCTTTTTCTCAGGATAATAGCAAAAAGCTTAATGTGACTTGAATATAAAATTTCTGTAAATTTGTAGCAAAAATATTTATTGAATAGATAACCCCTTAGACTTAAGAGAATAAAGAAGGAAATATAAAAACCGGTTTCATAATTTTACATAATATTTCATGAATATAAGATTCAAAAGTATGTTAACAATTCATGATATTTGATAAAATGAAGCAGATATATCTTTAAATTCGTAATGAAAACTGTGCTCATTTACTGACTCAGCTTCAAAAATCCACTTCAATGATCATAAATCGCTTTTTTATTAAAGTGTTTTCAGTTAAATTCTTGAAAAAAAATTCAACAAGCAGGCTTTTCTTGTAAACCTTTCAAAACATGCGTTTCAAATGTTGAATAATTCATAAAAATTTCAATTAATTCAAGGTTATGTTGTCTTTGTAAAAACAAATTCTTATTGAAATGAAAAGATGATTTTGGTAAGCTTTCCTTTAAACTTTTTATGAAGCCTGAGATCCTGTTTTAATAAGCTTCAATTAATTTAATTGTGATAAAACAGTCACAATAATAAATAATTTAAGAAGAATGTCACTGAAAATTCAAACATAAAAAATGAAATTCTTTACAAAAAAAGCATTACACAGATACTAATTTAGAGTATGGTAGTAAATGAAGTTTAGCTATTCATCATGAAAGTTACAAAGAGAAAATCACTTTTAGTTAATAAATAGTTCTATGTGAAACAAAATCTAGTATGCTTAACAATACCACAAGATGAGTGCTATTTGATTGCAAAAGGCACCCTGGGGCCTTTCATCACCACTTCTTTCAATTAAAAAGAAAAAAAAATTGCCTTTTAGTTGCATTTTGATGTGGGTGAAGATAATTGTCTTTTACCCCCTTATTGTGGGCATCAACAATTGCTCTTTCAAAGTATAGCACAAAAATTATAAAAAAAACTAGTCTAAAAATTTGATGAACTCACCATATCATCCACACCATCAACACTTGTCTGATGCATCAGCCTTAATTTAGTTACATCTTTTGTATAAACCCAGTGCTCCTATGACATTAAAAAATTTATCAAGAAAATATTAAAAGCTTCAATACAAAAAAGTTTCCTCTAAAAATGAGCTAAAAGGTTTAATTTCTTGGGGGACTTGAGGGTGCCTCAATTAAAAAACTTAACAACATTTTGCTCTTTGGGGTTGCTTCCCTTGTAGGGTGTGTTGGGACTTGTTAGATACTAACATAAAAGCTCCTGGAGACTTCTGCCATTTTCTAATTCAGCCTAGGACTCAACAATAAATGGGGTTTAAAACTTGAGCCTTGAGAGACAGGGGTATCATGGTCAGGGTCACTTGTTCTATGTTTGCTAAAATGTGACTTTGTGTACTTAATAATGCTTGTCTCATCCTGAAACTTTGGAAAATTCTTCTCAGCTGTCTTTCTTTCCTTCCTTGTTAATTATGATTTTCCTTTGCTTTTCATAAATCATATTTTACAAGTTAGACAAAGGACACCTTGCAACAAAGAACTAAGAGTAAAATTATTCTCAGCTCCCACCAATCAGTTTCATTGTATCAGCGTTTCTAAAAATTGGGCCTTGGAACTATCTGCTCCTCCCTCACCTAAGTGCACACTTCTCAAGAGAGGTCTCACATACAAAAACCTACCTCTCCTTCATCATCAATCAATTTTGTTTTCCCAGCCTCTTGATGAACCACTTGTGCCCCAATTGGAACATGAAATTCAGACATTCCACCATTTGGGATCCAAACATGATCCCCCTGCAAGTTAATCATGTCCTAATAAGTAAATTGAATAAATAGCAAAAACGCCAGGGGGCTAAACATATTTCTCAATGGAGTCTTTGGTAAACACAAAAGATAACATATGCAACATTTGCATCCATTCACATTGTCGCTTCATCCACTTGAACAATACTGAACCCCAAAAACAGTCAAATGACAGCAAGGGGTAAAATGGGGTTGACTACCCCTTCTAGCTTCAGAGTGTGTTATGAGGTGTGTGGTATCAGTACTCTATGTTCAAAATAGTTTTAACAGATTGAAGTAGCATTGGCATATGTTTGAAGATGGAAAATATTGAATAATTACCCTCGTGATGATTGGCATTTTGCAACTTTTCAGCCTTTAGTTTCCCTGTAAAAAAATTATAACATTGTAAACAAATATGTTGGGAATCATGCAACCACTATTCATAATTCACAGCAAAGAACTGGGAATAAACTGTTTTGCATAATTTATTTAGGCGTGCTTTGCAACTAATTTTTCCAATTTCAAAGCAGTCTATTATCTTATAACAAAAAGTGTAATTAACTAATTTATTGGTGACATTTTGTTGATGAGTCATTAATTTCAATCTAGGGTCAACAAAACAACACATTAAAAGCACAAAGAAGAAAGGATTATTCTCTAAGGTTTAACGACATTTAATAGAGATGTTATCAACAATACCAAAAGTTACGGCAAAAAATCTAAATCTTCAAAAATAAAAATTCAACTTTTGCATGAGATCTTTTGCACGACAGCTTTTGCACGTATTGGAATAAATAGGTGCTGAAAATCACATCTTCGCCTTGCTTAGGCCGAGGAAAAATATCATTCCTTACTTTTAACAATAGGGTAATTTAACTTTCCATGGTTTCTAAATCTGTAAAACATTTTCAAAATAAAAATTAATGGTTTATTGTGATACTTTAAGCAACAAGAACTAAAAAAATATTATAAAACAAAATTTGCAGCAGAATTTAAGATGTAAACGAACCAACCCGTCGTAAGTATGATTGCGTTTTCAATGAAAACCGCTTGTGCAAAGCATCCTTTCTTCTTCAAAACTGAATACAATTGCAAAACAAAATTACTCCTTTTTCTAAAACGACATCAATAACCGATAACTTGTACTGCTTTCCCAATTGCGAGGGAGTATTAATCTAGGATGATTCCTCAGTTGCAAAAACATGAATCAACGACGCGAAATCATCTCAATATGATGAATTTATTAAATATTTAAAATTTATTAATTTTTTATTACATTCCACCGCCCATCTTCCATTGTTTACATTGGTTGCCTTTTACTTCGTGTTAATACCCGTCAAAGAATCTCCCTCCGTCCCTTGTGAATGGGGTGAAAAACGACACCCCCCAATAGACCGAATAACTTGTCAAAACTTAAATTCTCTTGTTATTGAAAAAACTGCTTTAAATTTGCATTGTCATGGTAAAATACTTTCCGATGTTTATATTTTTCAAGTTGAAACTAAAGGTTTGTTGTGGTTTTTAAAACTTTTGAAGCCTGTTACTGTGGTAATATACTGTATTCAAAAGAAGAAAAACCGGGCTTTATTCATAAAATTATGTAATCAATTGCTGTAATCTAGATTTGGCCGTTTAAATCCAACCCCCCTCCCTAAGTAAGTTCCCAAAGGGACCAAGGGATTATGCTTGTCACATGCATTTTCACTGCATATCTTTCCAGCGGCATTGCAGTATGTACCGTTGTAGGTAAAATTTGTGTCGCTTGTTGGGAGGTATTTCATCACTCTGAGGTTCTGCCTCCAAAACCAACCAACAAGTGCCATATTTTTCTATTGATTTAAAAAAAAGAATTTCAGTGTTCAATAAGATACAGCTTATTGTGGGAATTTGTGCGAACTCAACGCAGGGAGGTGCATTTCAAAGGCAATTTTGTAAGTGGAAATTTGTGTTATTTCAGTCGAAACTCATGAAATGTACTCCGACACAAATGTCGATCATTCAAGGTGTGACTGAGTTGTGCATTTCTATGGGGTTGAGTAACAATCCTTTATCGCTCACCCATAGCACAGATGCCCGTATTCAGTGCCTTTGTCAGAAGGTCAGCTTCACTCGTGACAAAAGGTGGGAAAGTTCCAGAAGAAGAAAGCTTTACGATTGACGCAAAGATCACCAAGGTGATAGGCTGGGCGTTACCAAAGCTATTCAGGCCATTGTTAACTTTTAAATAAGAGAACAGAACTTTCATTGGAAAGAGCATCCATATTATAACAATTGTATTATCAAAACATGACCACATTAAAATAATGTAGTCAAAGGAAATTTTGCTTTTCGGACACATAATGGTAGTGGAAAGAAGTTTTTCGGATTATTCACCAGGCCCGTCGGAACCGGTGGGGGGGGGGGCATCAATCCTTAATAATTGTAAATGTTTGCTCCTTGATTTATCGAAAAAAAGCTGTAAAGAGCAGCCTTTAAGCTGATAAAGACATTAGATAGTGTCCCTCGTCAATTAAACATCTAAAAATCATCATTTTTCATCATTTGGATAATGCCATTTGTGCAGCAGGGGCGTTTCAAGCGATTTAAAGGGCGTGGTCCTGAAAAATGATGAGCCAAAACTGATGTGTTGATTCACCAGAAACGCCGTTAAGCCTAGGTTCAATGCAATGTAGCCGTAGACTCAAGTTGAGCTTATCCGCACTTTCACAAGTCTCATTTGTCCTCTTTATTGATGTCATGCCATCTTCCTCATTGAAAAAAACAAGTGTGGATCGGTTCAGATGCCTGCGATCCGCCTATGCGCGTGTTTGAATTTAAAGACAATACATTCCAAAAAAAGAACAAGTTAAAAAGAACGTGTAACACTTATTTTGACGTATAAATACAATGTGTATAGTTTTAACTTAGTATGGTGTAAATGGATACAATATCCTTAGCTATTTTGTATTACATATTACAATCTATTGTCTACAGTTCTGTCTTCTCTTTAATCAACTTAATCAATTGTAGTTATATGATCTTTTCCCATCTTCAAACATCTTTACTCAAAGAACCTTTCACTACATCAGCACCTATATAACAACATGATTGCCTTCAAGGATTGGATTTTTCGATTCAGTTTAGTTCTACGTTGATTACAACGGCATCATTTTTTTTTGATACAATTAATCAAGCAATTTTTCGAAGAAAAGTGATTGGCTTAGTAATAAGTAATGTCGTCAAATTTTAATTTTTTGGAACTTCTCTCGTCAAAATTGAATCGAAAAAATAATCGAATGAAAATTATTTTGGGGAAATTTTAGAACAGCACATGCGAAATTTGGCAAATGTAGAAATAATGAATTGTTTTGAAGTCGAGGTGTGCTGCAAAAATCTTCCATGCTTTTAAGCAACGTTTGATTGATGTAACATACATTGAAGGAATTATGTAAAACAATTCAATCAGTTGTTTCTGTTGTTGGCTATATGTCAAATAACATTTTTAGTCATGACCAGTCTCAGTCTCAAAAAGAGGCGCCATGATCTTAAAAAAGTAAGCACCATAATCTATTGTCTAAAATTTGCATTTTCTGCGGTCGACTTTCATACTATGACCAAAGCTTGATTGAGAAACCAAAAAGAATCCTTTCAAAATTGGTTCCTTCTAATTTGTCAATCAAATATCGCAAACAGATTTCCTATAGATATATGAATAAATTAACAAATCATTGTCCAATCACAACACTAAATAGCATCCGTTATCCCTACTTTTACACACCTTGCATAACATGCAACACAAAATCTGGTAAACGTGCATGACACGCACCATTGCACATTATTCATATGAATTTTCCTTGACATTTTTATTGTCAAAATTCTTCATTACGACATCAAGGTATAGCCAATTGACATCGGTATTTCATCATTTTGAGCATCAAATTTATCAACTCTTCCAACATCAGAATGGTCTTCATCCCTTTCACTTACTTCTTCTTTCTCCACTGTTGCAACTGTCTCGTAAACAGGCCGGGCACTTCCAACCGAGGCTGCCACGCGTTCTGCATCAGCACCAGTAAGTACATTACCGATGGAACCAGTCTTGATGAACTCACTTGAAACCGTTCGGTGCTCACTGGGCGCCATGTTGACAACATTGACGTCATTTGCTGATGACGTAATAACGTTTTCATTCGCTGCTTGAATACTTCCGGTTACTGTAATTGTTTTTGTTATGTGCTGTTCTTCAACACTCATCATTGCATCATCTGGATTTAATGCAGCTTCATCTGTATCTATTATCAAACCGTCGGAATCTAATTGCAAAGAACCAGTGGTGGAAACAAATTGTTTAATTGTGCCAACTGTAGATGGTTCAATATGATGTGATTCAACAGCCATGCTATCATCTAAGCCCGATGCTTGGATTCTCACGTGATCACCATCTATTCCAATCATACTGGATGTATGAACTGGTTGTGTAACAACCATCGTAGGATGACCGCTCTGGCTCCCTGTATTTAGGCCTAAGGCTGCTGCCACTTCTGGGAAATTCAATATATCAGCAGCAGCAATGGTATGAGATCCTTGGAGAATCTGATCTGCATTATCAATGATGCCTGCTTGAGCAAGGGCATGCGCAGTAGCAATGGTATCATTTTCTGCGGAGGAGCTCATACTCTGTGCTAGAGAAACGATGATGTCACCTGGTGATGATGTAATAGTTGCAATGGCTCTTTGCGCGGTTTCGGTTTCAGTGCTTTCATCTTGCGAGCTGTCCATGTAGGCATCTCCAGTTAATGAAGAATGCATTCTCTTCACATGTTTATGCAACGAAGATTTCTCTTTGAAATTTTTTGGACATTTTGAACAAGGATAAGGCTTCTCATCAGTATGCGACAATTGGTGACGTTTGTAATCGTAATTTCTCGAAAATTCTTTGCCGCAGTTATCACAAGAGTACAATGTTGGGGTCAGGATATCTTTTTCCGGCTTATCGGGCTTTTTCTCGCAAGCTAAGAAATGTTGGCGTAAATCGCTTTTACGAGCAAATCCCTCATCGCAGTATTTGCACGGGAACATGTTGTTTCTCGGGGCTCCTTTGCCGCAAACATTGCGTTGATGTTTTCGAAGATGCGACATTCGCCCGAAGTTTTTGCCACAACCATCGCATGCAAAAGGTTTAAGATGATCATGTCTTGTGCGAATGTGCATTGTCAAAGTTGAGTCATGTCGAAACTGAGCACCGCACCTTGAAAAGAAGAAGACAATATTCGATACGTGGAGGAGAACATGTGAAGCAGAATACAAACACACGTATGTTTGAGAATAACTACAAACAGCAAGGACCAAGCAAACTTAGCGAAATTAGCGTGGTCTAGGCAATTCTCGTCAATCCTTTTTATCTTCATAATCTCAAGCTACTTCGCAAGAGATTTTAAACCATTTTCCAAACTCAAAAAAAAAATCTTTTAATTTTGAAAATTAACTAGAGAATTTTGCATGGATCAATCTGTTTGGGCGGCTTAGTTCAATCTTTATTCCATTTAAAGAAAATATGTTTGACCCAGTCATAATAACCTTTTAATTTCCAATTTACTTGAATATCCCAATAACCTAAACTTCAGTTTTGAATATTAGTAGAAAATCATTCAGTATAAGTTTTGTTGATTTTCATTTACTTCAAGGTGGTTACTCATCCATGAATGACATAGAAAGAAACACTTTGAAGATAAATAATTACTAAAGCTTGCCATATTTCAGACTTGTTTGTCTGCAACCTTCCAGTAAGTTTTCTTAAGTTACAACTTAAAAATATCGTATAAAAATAGGAAAAAACAATTTTGCAGCGAACCAAAAAGTTTAAAAGGTGATGAGATGCATTAAATCTAATTTGATTGGAAAAAGGGAGCTAAAAACGTTTATTTGGTTTTAAAAGGAAATATGATAAAACTATATGTTGAAATTATGATGAGTTTACGCCACTTGGAAGATTTTGAAATTACCTGTTACAAGCATAAGGTTTCTCCCCACTGTGGATTCTTTTATGAACATTCAACTGATGCAATCTTCTAAAACAACGACAACATTCTTCACATTGAAATTTCTTCATGTCTGGAAATGAAATTAAATCAAAATATAAAAATGCTGCAAGAATCTATCAACTAAGCTTACAAAATCAATTTAAATTACATATTACTAAGGATCTTCAGGGTTTTTCCTGAAAAATGTTTTTTCATCAGAGAAGCATTTAAAAATGGCAACAAACATAATGTTATTCAAACCTGTATGAATCTGCAAATGTTTCTTTAAATCAGATGGATATTTAAATGATCGGCCACATTCATCACATGTTCTAGGGTCATTGCTCAATCTTCGGCGTGACTGTGCAGCAACACTCTGATTTTGAGCTTTCTGAACTTGTGTACTTCCAGTTTCGGGGGCAGCAACTGTAATTTACAAAAGGTACTCTCACATTTTATACTGTATAATATTAAACAATTTATACATTTTATATTCAATTAAAAATTTTGTGAAATTCTATAATAAAGTTTTGATTATATAGTAAGTATCAATATAGTAGTATAGTGGTTATTTATGACACATGGGGAAGGGAATGGCAGTTTCATCTCCATGACAGCAATTTCAGTTAAGGTCAAAGATAAACATCTCTGAAAATCTACTTCAAAATGTTAAGTCTATCAAAAGCCCAACCTCCTAATTAACACATTCATTCCCAAAATTTGTTCCCAGGCTGTTTCTGGACATTAATTCATTTCTTTTAACAATCAAAGTCTAAAACTGCAATCACCACCAAGGGATCATTTAAAACAACAAATCAAATACAAATGCCTAAGCAATTTCTTTCGATGCCTCTCTTGTTCTTGTTCAAACCTCACCTTGCTATGATTGCACTTTTCACAGCATCAACACATATCAATATAAATCATTATGGATCACTAGCAATCACAAGACATCAATACAAACCTCCAAGTAAATTTCCTGCAATTGCCGCGGCCTCTTTTGCACGTATTCTAACAGCATTTCCCATTTGTGGTGAATCTTCCTCAGCAACAGCCATTAAAACTTGCGTTTGTCCTGCCCCATTCAAAGAATTCATTGACTGAATGTATGTTATGACACCATTGCCTGAAGGGTCGCTGTCTGCTGCAGTGACGATTTGACCAGATGCTGGAATGTACATCTGAAAGAAAATAAAGCCAAATTTACATTTATCCATAAAGCAATTTTCTGACATTTTGTGCATTCCTTTAACCTTAGTTGTAAATTAAGGAATGAATTAGCAGATCAAACCTTAAATATATAAACTGGTTGTAAAAAAAAATTCATTATGCATGTCAAACTAAAGAATGCAGCATATATAAGAGAATCTTTAGAAGGATGCAAGTTTAAGCATCCATTTATTAAACACAAACTTCTGAAATATGTTATGGGTCGACTGTAGGCAGAGTTTCAAATGAAGATATATCTAGCAGTTTAGTGGATTTCTGAAATATGCATTATTGAAATATGGGTGATATAAATGACCAAATTTAACTGAGGCTACACCTTGCACAGAAGTGGTTTGTCCTAGCTCTAACACAACTTTCCACTTCTGCCAAGAAAGACCTTCCACCTTGGTAGCTTTTATTTGGTATTTTTTATTTTTCTTTTCAAAATTCTTCCGCTTTGTCATCAACTTTACAATACTTTTTAGTAATTGAATCACCCCAATTCAGAAGTTGAAAATGACTTTGCATTTACCCAAACTATTCAAAGATGTTTTAAGAGAAATAAAACCCTGCCAATCGTCACAAACATCCCTGTACCTCTAAACAAAATACCAGAAATGGAATACAATAAAGGGAAAAGTTCGCAATACCTCTAAACATAGTACAAGAAATGGAATACAATAAATTGAAAATTAGACACTCACTTGAGATGAAACATCAATGCCAGATGATAGTTGCAACCCTTTGACATCAGTTAATGACACATTAGGATTTAGTTCTAATGACACATCACCAGAAATTCCTGATTGAGATAGCACTGCTTGTTGTAAGCTCAAACCTTCAGTTGAAAATGTTCCAGAGATTTCCTGTCCTTCAACAGATACAGGATGTAGGGTGATGTATGCCTAAATATAAATAATAGAAGATGTCAATAAAAAGTCAAGGAGTTAAGAGAGCCCAATGGAGGCTTATTCAAGCATATTTTCATAAGTTTTCAAATTTTGAATCAATTTGGAATAAGCCCTTTCTAGTGTATAAAATTTTGTCAATAAACCTCTAAAGAATGACAGATTTAAGATTTGGGGTATCCATGTAAGGGTTGCTGACTGCTTTGTTAGAGCCCTTGTAGTGAATTACCTTATATTACATTATATCATACTATATTATATCCAATTATATCATAGTATGTTATATCATATCATATTATATTATATTATATTATATTATATTATATTATATTATATTATATTATATTATATTGACAAGGTATATAACAACATGTAAGTCAGTGGTATTGCAGGGGTGGATTGGGGTGGACTTGTCCTACATCTTCCAAGCTTCTAAAGGGCGTTGCCCCAAACCCCCTTACATACTTGTCCACCCCAGTTTATTTTGTCTGGCAACGCCATTGATGTGAGTTGTACCTGAGAATCCTGCCCTGCAACACCACCTGTTTGCATTGCAAGGAACACTTGTGGTTGTCCACTCCCATCTTGTTCTCCAGTTGTCTGAAGAAGGACATATGTTGGTTGTTGCTGATAGATCTGACCCTGGTTATCAATTGCCTGCATTGTTACCACTGATGAGTCAGTTGAAGATTGAGACTCTTGTGATGATGTCATCACTGTTCCTGGCATCATATGTATTTCACTGCTGTCTGGCAGATTTGATTTTGTGTCATCATCTGAAACAAGAGGTAACAATTATTTTTATTTATTTGCAAATTATCACAGTTCATATATTGGCTTATCCAGAAAACCTACAATTCACAAAACCAGTCTTTGTTTAATCACATAAGTCGTCCGATGCAACACAGTGCTTACTATATTGTTCAGTCAAAGTCCAAATGTTAAGATATGGATTCCTCAAAAATTGCAAAAGATTAATCTCAGTGGCTTATAAGCATGTGTTACTTAGAGTATTTTTTGGGGGGGGGGGAGGTATAAGAGGAAAGGTTGACAATGTCTACATGTAATCAAAAACCAAGTACAAAAGAACAATTTGACGTACGAGATAAAGTAAGACCACCACCTTGTGCTGTTACTTCATTCAAATCTGAGCTTGATTTCTCATTGGATGGTGCTACATTTCTGCCATCTTTCAAATGAGTTGATAAAGTTGCCTGTGGAAACTTTGAATCAGGGGCAGATAAATAAACATCAGCTTCTTCATGGGGGCTTTCAAGTGATTGAACGGGGGTGGATTCCTCTTGAAATGTGCCAGTAAATAGATCAGGGGGTTGTTTGGTTGTGTCCAGTTCATGATGATCAGTCCTTTCATTTTTCTGAAAGAAACAAACAACTCTTTAAATGTAACAAATGTATTTACCTGTAATGTGCCTTGCATTTTACAGGCACCGATTAAGTGAAGACACACAAGACTTTTAAAAAGCTGCAATCAAATAAGTATCTTGCACCATAAAAGTCACTTTGGTAGGACACTTCTCAGGAAATGTTATATTCAATGATGCCACAAGGTGAATTGAAAGGGTTTTCTGATGCAGATGAAAAATGACTTTCAATGGACAATTGATTTTACCAAACATTTGTCCTCACATAGCAATTTGAAAACTGTAATTATTGACATCACTTGTTGCACATCATCTGTGAAGATGCCTGTTCTAGGGATCAAAAGGGGGGAAAAATACCCTAGAAAAGGGGGCATGACATTACAAAAATGAAGAAAACAACTATATACATTTGCAATGGAATGGAACATTTCTCGTCCCCCCCCCCCTACTGGTCCTGTGATGCAAATAAGGATGATTACCTCAACATTTCTTTGATGATCATCATTTTGAGGTTCATTGTCTTCATTTGTCATTAATTCATCTGGATCCTGATTTTCAAATCCATGATTACTCGATAAGTACTCATCATTTAATTTGTTTTCTTCTGTATTTGATGCAGGTATTTCTTTTTTGCCATCAGTTTCATCAATTTGTGATGAAGAATCTAAATATTAGAACAAAAACAATTAGAGTATTTTTTCTGCATTGGAGATTAATGGCTTGATTCGTATCAATTTTTCTTGGTAAATGGCTCAGAATGGCCCAAAGTGATTATCCAATGTTTTTTATCATAATAAATCTTTACTACCATGATACTTTTAAGACCTAATATACAATGTGAACATCTATTTTTGCATTTATTGACCCTATCTTTCTACAGACATATGGAATATTCCAATACCAGGCTAATTATTATCCTTAGACCTTCAACTTCAGTGAGCTGTGAGAATATACCAAAGGACCAGTTCTAATAGCAAATAAGCAGATTCTTGTTTTCCCACAAGTTTATTGGTTTGTGCCTTTCATTTTCAAAAGAATTCAATTTGCTCCACATCCTCAACTTTATATTTTTTGAATGTCTTCCGTTCTGTGACATTCATTTTTCTTTCATGTTTATTGCCCTTTGTCGAATTTTGCCTCTTGCATTCCCAGTTCTGCTCAATGAACTACATTGGCAGTAACTGAATAAGGTGAATTATTAGAAAATAACTTATGACCTAAAGGTCTTTTAAAACATGGCATAACAATAAAAGCAAAGACAGTGGGACTTCAAATAAATTTGGTTGCAAAAAAATTTTAGTTTGCATGTCTCGCATTCAATACTGTTAGCGCAAATTGCTGTTTAATGGCATCTTGGATGGCGAATTTACACAAAGCCCCCATCCCAAAAGTCTGGGGATCGCTTAAAAAATTATCAATGAAATCATTTTAAAAACAATTCAAAACCACGTTGCTATTGTCCCACCATTCAAAAGAATTACCTTCGATTTCTTCAAGTTTGAGAAGTTTTAATTACGCCACTTCAACGCCTAATTACTATTTTTGGCTTCCTTGTTTATTTCTTTTCTTAGTCATAATCACATTGATTAGTTAAAAGGCGATCGGCCTGTTTTTGAGGAATGGGCAGAAATCCGCGTTGGTTGTTTAGAGTCTGGTGAAGAAATGGCGCGCGTTGAGGAAAATGGCCTAGAAACGAGAAATGATGAAATGGAAACTGGGATCCACAATATTCCCATTCCCCTTAGAAAATAACGCAAAAACCGGCACAAAGATAAGCTAGAACATTTAACACATTTACCTTCAATTGCTGACATGCTTAAACTTTGCAACAACTCGTAAAACTGTCAGTCCCGGCAACAACACGTTCCGCTCAAAGCGATTTGGAAAACTCAATCAACTCTCGATTATTTTATGCGAAATTTGACGACAAATCCAGGCCTTTTACAAGTCCATTGCTAAGCAATCCAACATGTGTCTCTTGTTCATTGTTTTCATCATGTTTCGTGAGCTAATAGCTGGATAAAATTGACTTTAAATTGGTTTTCGGAGGCAGATTCATCGACAAAATGGAGAATGTTTCAAGAATAACGGCATGCCAAGTTGCCACGTGACTTTTGAATAAATTATGCAAACCTGCTAAAGATCGTTGAATCAAATCATTAAATCAACAAAAGTGTGTTTTACAAAACAATAACAATATTTCTTTCACTTGATTAATAAAATAAAAGTTTCAGATGTAGTTTTTTTGCATTACATAACCATGAAACATGAACCTATCTTATCCCATACACATGATGGGTTTATTTTTCAACGGCCTTACCTTCTTCTCAATTTGAAAATTTTTCCATGCAAATTTTTTACCTTAACCATATACCTTAACTGGAATATTTTAGTTTTCAATGCAATGTCAAGCAAGTTTCCATCACGCACACCCAAGTGAAAAAACATTAAACCAATGGGGTTGATAAAATTGAAATTATAAAATATTCCTGATCTACATTTTTTAACGATTTACTCCGTCTTGCTTGGAATAAAACTCGGGGGGGGGGGGGTAACATAGCAAGTAAATGGTAGCAGTGACGTGCCATTTTTTAGGGGAACCTCTTCTGGAAACTACGGATTTATGGGTATAAAATTTCAACAAAGTGGGAATGAGATAAGAAGAAAGTTCATCTTTATCAACTGCAATGTGCCTTTTCATTTCGTGCCTCTGCACTTTTCTGGTCAGTGACATGGACTAATGGGTCTAATTTCAAAAAGTGACACGGAATTATGGCGCAAATTCTCGTCACAAAATGGCACGTCCCTGGCACCTTTACATTTGAACCCCCCCCCCCGCCCCATGGAATAAAAACAAAACATATGAAGTATCAGGTGCTAACCTTTAGGAAGATTTTCAAGGAGCTAGTTAAAAGATAGATTTATTTTACTACATTTTTTTGAAAATAAAATTGGATGGGTTTTAAGACATAAGACTCTTAACAGACAACTGATTCTTGCAAAAACCATAATGATGATGTATCAAGCATTTCAAAATATGTAAATCTTTCTACTTTCAATTTAGCTTTTAGTCAGAATGATTAATGAACTCGAAAGATTACCAACTGATGAAATTCTACCGTAAAGTTTCCATGATTTGAAGATCATCACTTTAAGAAATACCAAACAAACATCCCCGTTCTGAAATCCACTTAGGCAGGGGTGTTAATGATGGAGTTTGGGGTTGTTGCACCCCAATTATTCCAACCACCGGCTCCTAGCTACCAGCTACTGAAGTAAAATCATTTCCAATCCGGCACTGAACGTGAATCATTCCTGTTTTTACAGTCCTTGACGGAGTTGTCCAAACCTGCTATTTTACAGTGGGCAACAATCATAGATTCTCAAAGGGACAGAGTTAACAATAATAATAATAACACGAATTTTTATTCAGGATTAACACTGCAACGTTTCTGCTGTTATCAATGTAATTGGTTCTGTTGATGGGAAAACGTTATTTATATTTATCAGCAGCAATTGACATTTCTTGAAAATTGTTTCCTTGTGGCAAAACTCAGGCTTTTGTAGCCAAAATTCGGTGCTTTGCAGGCACTAGAATTAGATATGCATTGGAACTACTGCTTTTAAGGCCTGTTTATTTGAAGCTAGCCTCAACGTCTCCTTAACAAATGACCATTGCAAGGCCGAAAGAAGGCACGTCACTTAATGTTGCGACACAAAATATTTGCCGTTCTAGATCGATTTGGCAAAAAAAAGCTATCATATTTTAGCCTGCCCTGATTAGTGAAACATACCATGCGAACCAGGTGTATTTTCTTCTTCTCATCAAATTGTTAATATGGTCTTTACTCCCGCCTTAACACTCTGAGAAACGTCTGTGGATTGTCTGACACTACCTCTCTATTAAGCCCCTATTTGAACAGAAAAGTTTAAATCAGCCCCATCTCTATTTGGCCCCTCTGTGAAAAACAGGGGCATCAAGCTTCCATTGAAATATGATAAAAACTATCTTATTCAGGCTTTAGAGGCGTCGGCTTTATTGTGTCTTGAAAAAGCCCCCCCCCCCCCTTGCTGTAAAACGAGAAGTAAATAACGAGTAGTTATGAAAATAAAAAGCATGTAAAGTAAATGAGAGCTGCTGAATACAAAACATTTAAAAACATCTTAGATGACACTTACAACAACATTACATCTTTACATCACATCAATGAATTGAATGATGCGATGACCTTCTCTAATTAAAACAAATGAAATGGAATAAAATGAATTCTTTTATCACTGAATGAGCTCTAGTTACAAATTTATTATGAAGCAATCACTTTAACACCTAAATCGGGATTTTACGCTTGGGATGAATTAATGATAATTGAAGATAGACGAAGTATCTGTCCGTGGACCAGCCTGTATTTGGGACCAAATGCCCTTTTCAAAAAAATGCTTCATGAAAAGTTGAAATGAAATAATGATTATGCAAAATAATCATAATCATACACTGCAGCCAATAAAATTTGGGCTTGGGCCTCCTTGGGTCAAAATGTGGATCCTTGGGTCCCATGATTCCATATCTGAAATTTTAACAAAACGGATAAATTGGAATTTGTTATATTTAAAGGGGTACAAATTTTGTTGTTTCCATATTTGTATTGTTCAGTTAACCGTGGCATGCAAATGTTGACGCAAACGGCTAGTGCAACTCAATATAATATTTGGTTGTCATGAATATGACATTTAAAAGCATTGCTTGTGGTGATTCTCAGCTTCTGTTTTCTAGAATATTTCACCATTCTGAAGTTGTAAGAATGGGGGTACCTAAATTATGACCTAATATGTTAAGCATAGGACCATGGGGTATCTGTCAATATATATATAAATATATATAAATTGTTTCTTTTCTATAAATACCCCCTACAATCGTGATTAATTACCCGCTCCCAGTAACACAACTCAACCTAATACGAAATTACAAATACATTTAAGTTACTTCGCAGGTGATGCAAACTCCTTCAAAATTTTCCGTGCCATTACAAAATTATTATCAGCAACAACCAACGCCTTAGTAATCTGCTCTTTTGAATACCCTTGAGACATTAAAATGTTGAAATCTTCTTCATAAAACTCAATCGGACGTTGAGATCCGACCGCTTGTCCGGGACGAAAGAATCTCCCGGGACCAGCGACTATTGTTCTCCCGGTTCTTTCGTCAACCAATGAATCCAGCTTTTCATCTCGGCCAATAGAAACGGGTTCACCGTTAACAACAGGTTTTGTTGATCGCGGTGGTCGCAAAGGGGGGCTGGGTTCCTGACTCCCGCGGGCACTCGCAGATGCTGACGGCTGAGTCACCTTAAAGAACTCGTCATCATAAAAGGGATCAATGGGACCTTGATTAACTGATTGAAACATAGTTGAAAAGTCATCCTCAAACCCTAACCTATAATTATGAGCGTCTTCAATCACTTCTTGCTTTTCGCTCATGACTTTTGTCGGCGACTCGTAAAATGCGATAGCAGACTCGTTTTCGTTTCCCGTGAAAAAATCAGCCTCGTTTTTTGATTCTGGTACGGGCGGCACATCTTCTGGCAACGTATAATAAAATTCTTTCTTAACAGTTTCATTACGGGGCTCAATTGACCTAGCCAGGTCAATCAGAGGCTGCTTCTCAAACTCTCCTTGTAAATCTTTCGTGCTTTTTTGTTTGATTGAATGCTTTTTTTTGATGGGAAGCACGGGTGCCGGCTGATCATCAACTTGTTCCACACTATCTTCCTTTCCCAGCGAATGCTCAGTGTCCATGTTTGATTCCGTCACTGAATCTAGATGCTCTTTATGTCCTGATGCTTCGCACTTAGCCCTAAACGTGGCATCATCATTACTTTCAACTGAGTATTTACGTTCTATGTCTTTCATAGTTTTCCCTGGAGGAAGTGGCACAGGTCTCTTGGGATCTGGATTCCCGAAAGCTTTATCAATGCTCTTTTTGCGAGGTTTTCCTGCAAATCGATCAAGTGTCGATGCACGCTTTCCTTCAAAATTCTCATCTATATCCACCCTAAGAGGAAACACCGGGAAGGAATTCCTCCGTTCTTCAAAAGGCTGCTGAGGCGGAAATCTAACGTCATGCAATTTGCCATTATGGGCTTCCATGCATCTGTGAGGGACATGTGGTTCCTCTGCTAAATATAATGGTTCATAAATCGAATTTGGAAACACATTACCGAGATGACTTTGCACAGTTGTTTGGTGTTCCACATGGTTCGTTCTCTTTCTAGCTCCAAGTATTTCAGAGTCTTTGGTAGCAGGTTGGTTCGTTTGGACAACATTTTCCAACCCTGATTGATTCGGGTGCTGTTGCGAGTGGATCGCCTGAATCGGTACCGCATCACTATCATTAGCGACGCTTTTAATATCAGTTGCACTATTATTTGTTGTGCCCTCTTCAGGTGTATCCAAGTTTGCCTCATTTGGAAATTCATCATATTCATCAGCACTTTTAAAAGACAGCTGAATGTTTGGCACAGGTGGTGGTAACTTTCTTGGCACAATTTGTGGAGCACCATCTGGTGCCAATCTGTGCGGCGGCACAGTAGGTAGATCAAACGGTATGTTCCAGTTCTTTCTATCCATATCTTCAATCTTGCTTTCATTTTGGTCATCTACCTGAACTGTGTTCCCCCATTTTTCAAGAGGTTCCGGAAGTTCAACATTAAAAGTGGAAATGGGTTCCAGATCGTCATCATTTGCGGTGTAGAACCGGTCTTCTTCAGGATCCGAAGTGTTTCCATTAGAATGCAAAATATTGCCTTTGTTTTCATTGGGCAGTGAATGCGCCATAGCAGCTACATTCTCATTGCTTGACACATGTAACTGATCATGTGACTTGGAAAAGTGTTTGTTGAGCGAGTTCCTTGAGTTGCCTTTGATATCCACTTTGGTCCCATGTGGGTTGCTGTTCACCCTCCGGAAATGGTTGTTCCTTCGAAACGAGTCAGAAAGAGGTGGCTTAGGAGGAATCAATGGTGGCATCTCTGAATCAGAAGGATAATCAGACGGCGGAAGGGGTGGCGGTAATTTCCTTGTAATGCTGACTGGAGAACCAATCGGGGATGTCTTTGGTGAGTTAAAGGGGGAGTTCCTTGGCGATGGAGCAGGGGACGATCTTGGGGAGCCCCGCGGTGAACTGAATGGCGAACGGCGGCTTGGAGATGGAAACTTAAAGTTCGTTCGTTTTCGATCAGGCAGGGGTGGTGGCTCACTGCTGAAATCACCAAGGGGTGTATGCGGGGGTGAAGTAGGAGAAAGCAGATTAGGATTATGGGATTGTGAAGCATTAGAGCTCGATATTGCCATCCTCATCCTAGCAATATTAGTAGGATCCTACAAAAAAAGAAGAAAATAAATGGAATAACTATACATGAAATTATCATAAATGGATGAAATGAAAAAACATCAAAAGAAGGATATGAAAATAAATTACTAAATAACTAAATAACTAAATAACTAAATAAATAAGAAAATGAGGAGTTGGGTCCAATGGCAAAAAAGCAGCAATAAAAAAAGGCAGTGACCGCTATATTTGGCAAATTCGTACAAGAGGAAAGAATAAGATAGAATGAATCTCATTCGGGAATTTAGAATGAATGCATACAGATTAAATTCATAAAAATATCCAAGTAAGAACGGCAAAATTAGTCCATTCTTCGTCGAGCAAAATTAATAGCGACAAAATTAAAATTTACTAACAGCCAACGTTTTAGGCCATGATCATAACAAAAAATGGGTGGAACACTAGCTAAATTTCATTGATTTTAAGGCCTAACTTAAGAATTCTGAAGAAAAATGATTATTTTCCTCATCACGTTAAAAATAAAACACTTCCTACACTACGAGTTTCTGACCAAGAACCTTTTATTATAACATTCCCTTCAAAGATAAATGTATAATCAAATATCAAAAACCACACCCTTACAATGGTGGTCAAATTCATTTTGCAAGAAAATTAGTGGTTTCAATAAAAAAGAATTTTCTTCGCTTTTGTGGTGCATAGAAAATATGCCGCGAACCTGCCATTCATAGACCAATAGCCAAAACTAGGCCAATTAGCCATTGATTATGATAGTCTTTTTGATAGTAGGAATGGAACAGGGTTAAATATAGAAACTAAAACTAGAAAATATAAAGGCTAAAGGGTCGAACTAATAAACGAAGGAATGATGTTATCAATAAATCAACGAATTCAAGAACAAATAAAAGAATGAATGAAGAACATATGAAGGAAGTAACGAATGAATGAATGAATGAATGAATACAAAAAAGGAATCGGTAAATGATTAATGGATAATTGAATTGCAGTAATTTTAACAGAGAATAACAATGATTAAAATTGTAAACAGCTTGCCTCTTTATCTTCATCATCCGATTGTACTTTTGGTAGACTTTCAATGGCCGGTTTTTTGGTTTTCCTTTTCGATGGAAATGGATCAATCACAACATGTTCAATTCCTTTAATTTCGTAACGACAAAAAGGACAGCCTACAAACCAAAATCGTAAATTCAGAGAATAAAAAGCAAAGAAATCTAGACAGACACCAAGGCTCATTGTGTGACTTCACAAACTTATAACACAAAGGATAATTCACGTTTTGTTTCCGCATTGCAAGGTCAAGTCTTCAATGTCTTCAATATGGGGTCTCGTAACACCATAAGATAAATAAATGTCATTTTCAAGCATTGAATCATGAACATATAATATATTATGTTACTTTGTCATTACATAACACTTCAATACATTACATTACATAACAATACATTATAATACGTTACATTACATTAAATTACATTCGTTACATTAAATTGCATTATATTATATTAAATTACTTTTCACTTCGTTACATTTCACTGCATTACATAACATTAAATTACATTACACTACAATACATCATATTACATTATATTCGTTACATTGCAGTGCATTACATAACATTACGTTACATTAAATCACATTACATTACATTACATCACATAGCATTAAATTACATAACATTACATTACATTATATTCGTTATATTGCATTGCATTACATAACATTACGTTACATTATATCACATTACATTACATTATATCACATAACATTAAATAACATTACATTACATCACATTACATTATATTCGTTATATTGCATTGCATTACATAACATTACGTTACATTAAATCACATTACATTACATTACATAACATTAAATTACATTACGTTACATTACGTTACATACCATAACATTATGTTACATAAAATTGCCATGGATTACATCGAATTACATAACATCAAAAAGTATTAAATGAAATGAAGTCTTGCAATTATAATTATAAAAGAAAGAAGCCCCATTTTAAACAAGTTCAAATAACTAACCATCTCCCCCAGATTCCTGCCACTGAACAAGGCATGAATCACACATCAAATGGCCACATGGTTCAATTTTCACATTCTTATCATTCTCAGCACAAATTTTGCATTGTTGGAAGGTCGACCCCATCTCTACATACAGTTCATATTGCTCTTCTGTAACTTTTATCAGTTCCTGGGATCTTGGCGTGAGGTAAGGCTGAAGGCTTGGATTGTTCTCTTTGCCATTTGGATACAAATAGCTGAAAATTAATCAATATGTATGGCTCACTCTTGACCAAGAAAATAGACAAGCAGAGGCATCGCATGACATGCAGTGGAGAGGGATAAGAGCAACCAATGCGGAGGGGAGGGGAGGGGTAAGAGGTTGTTTTATTTCCTTTTCCAAGAAGCGTTGCTTCTGACAAATAAATTTCTATTTACTGAACAAGCTGTTACTAAACCTGACAAGAGATCGTTAAGAAATGATGTAAGCGCTTATGACAAAAAAATCTAAAAAATGCTGCTTTGAATTTGTCTTTCCTTTATGAAAATAAAGGTTTGTTTTTCACTGTGATTGTGTTTATTAGAAATTAAAAAAATTAAAAATTCATCCTTGACGAAAACCCTATATATTTTGGAAAGTGTTAGTAATTTATAATAAATAATTGTTTCCTTTTGCAAAGCTAATAGCGAATAATAAAGTTCATTGGTCATTTGTCGACGTCACTCTGACGACGAAAAAGTGCATTTTAGTTAGCGAAACTATATTTCCGCTTTTCTCGAAAAAGCTTTCGTCAGCAGAATATAATTGTCAGCAACAGAAGGACAAAAATCATGTCTCTGTTAAAATACATAGGCTATTTAATTAAAAGTCAATCAAATCTTGGTTGGTCCATTCTTTGTTTCGTCTACAGAAAATGTAATAAAAGCATCGGATGGCGATGTTAATCAATTTCATTGTAAGTTTACGTTGAACTGCCTTGTCCATGCCAGTTTCCTTGGGCATTGTGTGAAAGTTTAGAGAGGAAGTCCCAAGAATACCAAGAGCACCCATAGAAAGATTGACAAAGTGAACAGTAGAAAATTGAGAATTAAGGTCCCTAATAATAATAATAATAATAATAATAATAAATAATAATAATAATAATAATAATAATAATAATAATATAATAATGTATTATATAATAATATAATACTCTTCGAAAGCATGGTTCGAAGAGTACTTTCAGGACTCGTCCAACATGAAGATTAAATAATGCTGACTGTTTTGAATTTTTTTTTTGAATTTTTTTTTGTATGGAAGATGTTGTTCATTTTTAGAACTAACAATATTTGATGGTCCTTATTGTTGGCTATTTGACTGTATCTATTTTGCTTCAATAATAATAATAACAAACCGGTATGCTATCAAGTGCATTTTCGAAAGTGAAATCGTTTGTGAATATTAGAATCTTCAATTGGGTTCGGCAGGGCTGGTTCTTTTGAAATCAATTTTCGACCCGTTAAACCATCGGAAATTTGACATTTAGAAACGGGATGTAGAGTGCGTGTTCACCCCGATGTGGATTGCTTAATGTACAGAGAAGCGTCATGCAATATAAACATTGTTTACAAACATAGTGTCCCACCCGTCCTGCGATTGTCATTCTTTCGTCTAAGATGGCTAATGAAAATGATAACTAAGCATATGTTAGAAGCTTTGAAACCATTGCTTTTAACCCTTTCGCACCCGGATTTTTTTTCAGTTGACTATTAAAACTCATATAATTCTACGCTTTTCAGGGGGTAGCATAGTCAAATTTCTTAGGTGATAGCGTAAACTATTATAGAAAACTGCCGCGATAATAGTAAATGGAATACCGAGCTAATGAATTTGAATAAAAAAAAATGAATGGAAAACTTCCAATAGAAAGTTGGCCTAAATTTGCTAACACGGGCAAAAAGCTTTCCGAGCTGTAATTGGAATAAAGCAAGATAAGATTGGTTGAAAGATGATATTCTAAAATTACGAATGTTCTGAAAAGGGCGGGGCTGCAGGGGAGATTAGGGTACAATATCGTCATTTTGAAATTGTCATTCTTGGATTGTAAGGAAGTATTCAAGGCTGTAGATCCCCAGAGCCCGCATTTCAGACATTAATGAAATGTGAAGTAATAAAAATCAATCAAATACGAAAATAAATGAAGTTTGGTCAGGTTGACTTACAATCCTTCTCTTTCTCCGTCAACAAGTGCCTGCATTAATGTTTTATTCTGTGGTATGGTCTGTAAAATAGCTCGCTCCGTGGTAACATAGCCGATTGCCCATTGACCCAATCGCGTACAACTAAGCCGGAATACATAACTAAAAGATGGAAATAGGATTAGGAATCAATTTGTAAATAATCCCACATCAAAGTAGTTTAAATGTTGTGAAATCAAAATTGTAAATAAAGTAAGAAATGCGAAAAGCGACGTGGAACGGCAAATGCGTTAATTTCTTATGCTAAAGAATATTTTAACATTCCCTCTGGCTGAAGGATAGTGCAACCAACACGAGTTACAAGAAATATCCCTTTTTATTGTCTTAGCCAATAAAGTAAGCTACACCTGTATTCAAAGCACCATCTGTTGGGCACAACAATACATTTCCCTAAGCCATACTTTGTTTCATTTCAAAATATAATTCTATGCACAAAGGCGTATCTTGATTGTGGGTTTTTTCCCATGACATAAAATATTCATAGATCTAGTCTCTATTCCAAATGTTAAACAGCAAGTTAAGCAACATTAACATGTTCCCCATTTTCCAAATAAAAAATATTTTAATAATTGACCAAGACAAAACCATTCACAGGCCAGTTTCACTGACTGAGCAGCAACTTCTACCACCATTCAAAAATATACAATGATTTTGAAGAATAAAAAGTTTCAAACTTATTCAAGCTTCTAGTTAGAGCTTAAGAGGGTGAATGGTAAATACTTTATAAATGATTGGTTGAATGAATCATTGTAAGGCTAGGAAGAGATCACAAAAACTGTGGATATGAAAGACATTTAGGGGTGCATCCACTCCATTGCCCCTTCCTAAAAACAAGATTGCCCTTTGAAGCACTGTTCATTTGGTCACCAATAAATATGATGCTTCTAACCTTCCTGGCTTTTCAATAAACTGTGATAATCGCTCTTTCACTTCATCATAAGTTAAAAAGGCCATGTATCCAGGGTGTGTTACAGCCAGCACATTCCAGTTTTGAATGACTGTGGACCATGGAGCAAACAATCTGCTGAACACATCAAATTCAAAAATGGAGACATGTTCATTCCCTGTCAGGTCAATTGTCCTTTTCAGTGCAATTGCTTCAAGTCCTGATTTGATTGGGTTTGTCACTTGTAGGTGTTCTC
>OZ025190.1:11598603-11666103 GCA_964019065.1 Catostylus mosaicus | reverse complement strand
ATAATTATTTCCATCTTACCGACCAAAGTATTTTTGTTAAAACTGGTAAAAATTATTGCAGTTTTACTACCGATCAAAGCATCTTTGTCAAAACTGATAATAATTACTGTAATTTTACCGACCACCGTATAATTGTCAAAAAAGTTGACCATTTTACCGACCATCTTTATTTTTACCGACGGCTTATCAAAAAAGTGGGGGTGTCGCACCTTCCCCCCACCCCCCCCCCCCCCCCCCCCCGCCGCCGCAAGGTACGCCCCTGTTTCTGATACACTTTCTTCTGACACAGCAGCCTCAGACATCTCCCTTCCTTAAAGAGGTGATTTCTAAAGAAAAGACTGCAGGAACCAGGAACTGGGAAGGAGCAATTTATGCACGTTGGTTGTCTTGGAACTTAAGTTACTTAATCTTAAATATGATCTGGAAAGCAGTCATTTTAACCCAGTAATAAGACAAGATCATTTTTCTTAACAGATTATTGCCCAAGGTGTCTGCCAACCATACTGTACACAAACACTGCTTGGAAAGAGTGGAGCAGTAAAAGTATACTCTGCAATACTTCACGCTCATCTTCTGGGTAAATCTTTATCACTTGCTCAGTACCGTAATGGCAAATTTCTGAGGTTTTTGGCAAAGGAGGATGTTTACAGTTACAATAATCCGAAAGCAACCACTTTCAATCCGCTTGTTGAGATTCGCCCCGGTGATGAACTTAGAACTACTTGCAAATACGACACAACAAAACAGAAGAAAACAACTTATTATGGGGATGGTACATACGATGAAATGTGTTTTGCTTTCATCAAATACTTCCCAAAATTGCAAATGGCACAAAACCTTTGTCTCAGTTATGAGAGGTAAAGCATTTTGAAACATTTCTGTGACATGGCTTAGTTTTATAGAATGTTAATTGTGTTAGTGTTAGTGTTAATTGCAGAGATGACAAAACCGACTTAAAGATTATTAGAATGAATATTAAATTGACATTTGCCAATGTTATGAAAGCACGAAATCTATCCATGGCCTACGGGGTATGATTTTGTACATTAACTGTCTGCAATGCAGGGTAGTCTAGCTCTCTATTTCTATGAATAACAAGAACTTTCCAACACTTAATGTCGAGTGTTAGAGGTACCTGCAGCAGGGAGCACGGGGAAAAGGGGCAATTGCCCCTTCTGCCCACAGAACAAATATAGTTTCTTATTTTGCTATTGTTTTGTTGTTATTTGTCACTCTCCCCTCCACCATCTTAAAGGGCCAACATTGGACCCTTATGGACCCTTATAAATTACCACTGTAATGTCTTTTAATGACATTTTAACTTTTCTAGGTATTCCATGTGCGATATAAAAGTCTTCAAAAATGCCTCTCGTGACCAGCACAAATTTGGTACTTGCAACTACACAGAATTTGTTCAAAAAAGGTTTTTTGCAGACATCTTACGATCTTGCGGCTGGAATGCAAACTCGTGCTCCGATGATTGCAAGTACTACATTAATCAGCTGGATTCCCATCGTTGCATGAAAGGCTCTGAAGGAAAAATGGTTCAAAAAACTATGATGAGATCGAAAGCAAATGCAACAATTAAGGCCGTTTTTAATGCAAGAAAAGTGTGCACTCAGGGTATACGAGGAGATTCAATGAAAATTACTCCACATTTGTTGATGATTTCGTTCATGGCTATTTTATTTGCGCTTGCGAATTAAATGATTAAATGAATAACAAGTTGCTAGCTGCATGATTATTGAATTTAGATTTTTGTTTTGTTTTTATACTAGGCTTCCCATAAAAGATCCTTTTAATAAAATTTAATAAAAATTAATAAGATCCATTTGATTCCCAAGAGGTTTACTCGGGTAACTATTCTTTATAATTTATTATTATTTACAGTTTGTGTTATTGAGATTTGCAATTTGACAAACATTTCCTTTTGAGGTTGCAAAGTTGCAAAGTCAACGAAAATTGCCGGTCCCAAGGTGACAGAAAACACATTAAAAAATGTAGTGAGACACATTTAGGTTACGAATGTTTTCTTTTGTCTTATGAGAAGGATTTCCATTGGGATTTTTGTTCGAAGGGAGCTAGTTGTCTTGGACTGCGTGGTACTGCGTAGGACTGCGGGAAAACTTTGCCAGTCTGTAACGGAATAAACACTCTGAAGGCATTTTTAAAACATTTGTGTAGAAGCGACAGAAATTTGATGCCACTTCTGATATTGTGCTTCCATTTTTTCCAATAATTTGCATCATTTGTTCTCAAATAGAATTTGATTACGTTGATTGTCTCAAATCTAGGGGATGCAGCTCATCTGGTCTTCTTCCCCCGCCGTACCCTTATGACCTCGCACCCTTGTTTCATGCACCTTGAATGAAATGGGAATAAAATCATGCTGCAAGCAAAGGAATGTCAAATCTTGTTTGGCAGTTTATGTTAGTTTTCTTAAACTATTTTGAGTCTTGATACGGGTTAATAAACTAGCGTCGTTAAAGGTACTTTCCAATAACATAATCTCAAAATTTCAATTAATTTCTCTTCCGTAAGCCTTACTGCTGCGTTACAAATTTTCAGTTACATTTCTCGAAACTAGCATTTCTATCTTGAAATTGTTAGATTGCGTTTTTTGTAATCGAATGATGTTTTTATCAGATATGTGAAAAAATGTGGTTATCCGAAATGTGTCTCTATTACTCAGTTCATCGTTATCAATTACTTTCAGTTTTGTTTTTAAACCAGAAAAGCCGTACCCCCGTCTTACCGCTAGATATGCCATACAGCAACGGGATGAACCCCATCTAAATTTCATCGTAAAATTAGATAAAGACACGGTGAAAAAAAAGCTGAAGTTCCAGTAAGCTTATATACGATTGATGTGTTCTTACAATAACGTAAAATAGCCGTAACATAGCCGTAACAAAGCTACAACAAAATCGTTACATAGTCGTAATAAAAAGGACAATGCCCCACCAGCAGCGCAACATAACCCTTTAAATAATCCAACTGCTGTACATAGAAAATGAGCAATAAGTCAAAATAACAGATATATATATATTGATAGATAAATTACTGATATATGGTAAATAGAATGCAAAGGTCTCTTCGAAGCAAATAGTTATGATAAATAAATATCAATATACTAAACTCGTGAACAACTTTATTTCAGTTAATCGTTCGGCAATGACGGCGATAAATCGTAGACAAAAGTTTCTTAGAAAAGTAGGTCAGTAATAACGGAAATTGACATATAAGCATTTTAAAGGTACTCCTCTATCCGACAGGCTTTGGATGCCAACTATCAGCCCTCCCTAAGAAAAGAAAGATTATCCCCATGTTATTGCAACAACATTTCTTTGAACTGCGATTTAGCTTCATATATTTATTCTTATTTGACAAGAAGCTGTTCAATGAAGCCCCAAGGTTCCCAGCCTGGAATGCGCCTTGGTAAAAGTTCTTGGGCAAGTCTAGAAACAACCACACCATGTTGAACAAACATTGAGTGTGAGTATTATTCAGTTTTCCTTTATTCCTTGAACTAGTGACAAGAAGCAATAAAATCTTATAAAATTTTCGCGATGTTGAAAATCAATCAGAGTAAAAGAAAGTTTAGAGGAGATGGTAGCAGTTGGTTTTAGCCCTCGAGTTTCACCAAAGCACAAAGGAGAACACAGAAAATCCCCAATAGAAGCGAAGGTTGGACATTTGCTGCAGGGCTATCGACCACTGTGTTGGCACACACGCTTATTGCTTTCCACACAGCTAGGGCAGTTTTGTTGGACGTCATCCACATCATGCTATCTTGCATCTTCTTCTCAAAACCTTTTCTGCATCTTTCACGATTCATCTTGTCCACATAATGCTTGCAATCTTTGGGACATGTTTTTGGAACTGAGCCACATGTGCGAATGATGTTGTTTGAATAATGGTGACTATCGAATTCTGTAAAGTTGCATGTGCCAATGTTGTGTTTATACAAGGTCATGTTGCGGTACACTTCCATATCACAGAATGAGTATCTAAGGAATAAATGGTGCAAATCTTGCAATTATCATCAGTAAAATTCGCATATTTATCGATTTACTCCTTGGTATATTCGTTCTAGCTTTCTAGGAATTCCATGAAATGTGTTACGAGTTAGGCAACGATAAACTTTACTTTAATTTTATCACCACCGAAATAACTCAAGAAAGCATGTGGATCACCTATACTATATTCTACTTGAAAATTAAACCATGCACTGACCCTGAGCCTTTTACCTACTGATACGATAGACAATTTATTAGACAAAATAATCTTCAATTTGTCATAATCTTACTTTTTTTGCAAGCCAGTCAAATAAATTTACATTCTAGTGAGGATTGAATTTGACAGACGATGTATTCTCGATCGAAAATTTATAATATAAAAAAATATGTTAAAGACGATTACCTTTCATAGCTGATGCAAAGTTGTTCCATTTTAATTCTAGGGTAATACTTCAGAAAACCGTAGCACATTTCATCATGTGTACCATCGCCATAATAAGTTGTTGTCTTCTTCTTTGTTGTGTCATATTTACAAGTAGTTTTAAGTTCATCACCAGGACGAAATTCAACTGGCGGATTGAAAATGGTTGATGTCGGATTGTTGTAACTAAAAACATCATCTTTTGCCAAAAACCTCAAAAATTTGCCGTCACGGTACTGAGCAAGTGACAAACTCTTAGCCAAGAAATGTCCATGAAGTGTAGCGCTATAGATCTTGACCGTCTTATTTCGTCCAAGCATTGTTTTCGTGCAGTAAGGCTTGCAAACGCCCTCGGCCACAACCTAAAAATCAACTATTTTAAATCAATGTGCTTGGATATTGGTGGTTTCTGAGGGACAATTGATCTTACTGGTAAATAATGAAAATAAACAATTTATAATCTAAACAACAATTTACCTCGTTCTTTGAAGGTGGTAACTCCAAAAGTAACTGCCCAGTTGTTAATGTGCCCAAATCATACTTTCTTATTTTTGGAGTGTAATACAATTTCAATCCTGATGAATCATATAAATTCGATTCTTTCATATCATTCGTCCAATGAACTTGAAGCTGGACGTACTTGTAACCAGACAAGCCAATGCGATATCCTGCCTCCGCAGGGGAACACTGACCTATGGCCGAATGAAAACACTTTCAGATTATATTACAGGCAGTCCACAGTATTTCCCCAGAACGAGGGTGCGGTCAATTCATGGATATTTCCCGACCCTACATTTGCCAAGTAATCGTTCTCCAATTTCAGAAAAGCTAAGGAACATTTTCATTCAGGGGCATCTCCTCTTGCAATTTTTTTGGGAAGTGGTTGGGTCATGAGGAAATAACTGTACTTATTTCATCACTGATAACTTCTTCTGTTTCATGGCAGTTTGTGCCATTAAAGATTAAAGGAAGCTCTCAAACATGGGGGAAAAGAAAGTTTCATGGACAAGGTCATGGACAATGGCATCGATAACAGGCACGGTGAATTTGGGGTGCATCCTTAATATATGCCTATATTGTTTTACAAAAAGTCAATCTCTGGGTCAGCCCTCTTTCTGACAGCATCCCATACGGTCTCTTAGACAAAAATACTTTAGGCTTGGAGGGGAACGAATAGGAGAAAGTTATGGAGTAAAATGCTAACAACCCTTGCCTTGGAGTTTTAGGGGCAACAAGATCTGCACTCCCCCCTCGAGCTTCTGGTCCCCCAGTAATTTCACTTATCAGAGGTTGTACCTTCTTCTCCAACAGCCCATGCTAGTATGATGCTTTGGCAGTCTGTCTGTCCCATAATGCAATTGAATGGGGTTTTTTCGACAACCACATCTTTGCTGCAACCAAACAAAACCATGTGATGAATGACTTTTTTGTTGTCAAGTATTGGATCACTCGCGACTATATGGTAATCACGGTCGCTGGGGAGGCGAAATGTCTTGCAAAAGTAGTTCGTTGTAACGGGTGGCACCTATGTTGAAAACAGTAAAATTCTGCTGAGAAGTTAAGTTTTGATTTTCATAAGAAACCATTTGAATTAACAAAATTTGCTATTGCATTCGGGGCTGTTACAGTAGCTGAGTCTAGATTTTTGTTACACCCGCCCTGCACTGATCCTCACTTTCTCAAATAAAGGGGATCTGGCTCATCTGGTCATCTCCCCTCCGTATCCTTATAAGTGGACTTGGCTTTTTTTACCGTTTAGCGTGGAAACTGACAGAAAAGCGTTACGCAAATTGTAGAGTTTTTTAGAAACTACTCTTATTTTCAGCGTATCAGGCTAACTTCCCTGGAGAAGTTTTTGGACAGTTTTTGCGCACCCGCACTTGAGATGCAGGACTGTTGGCGCAACCAAGATCTTGCCAAGATTGGCCATACTCTGCAAACTAATCGTACAGTACGATTTAAACAAAAACAGTGTTTACATTGTGACAGTCTGCGGATCGTCACAACCGTTGGGTGGTTACAATTGTCGACCTGTATTAAGTAAAACAGCAGATTAATATCTAGTTGTGAACACAAGTTATGACTTACATTCCATCGCGGGAACCTGATATCTGTTGTCAAAACACCAGGTTCTGTCCTTCCACTGCAGTTTGATTTTTTACCAGAACATGATATCCATGTTTGAAAATTGCATTTTGGACTATCAACTGGTTCACAGATGCCGGGATGTGTTATATTTGTAGAACGAAATGGTGTTTGACCTTCACTCCAGATGCATCCTGGATCACCTGTTTTTGGAATAAAGAGGGATAAATATAGTCTGGTTCACATGGTAGATGAACATTGTTTTAATCATTCTATCAACAAGATAAACAGTGCAGGGTGTTTAACCGATCGGCTTGCACCTTTCTTACGCTACGATTACTTACGGTTAAATACGATTACTTGCGATTACTTACGGTAAAACGTTAGATTACACTTTTGTGGTTCGATCTTGACGAACATAACAAACATAAAATGCGGACTAAAATTACTTGATATATAAGTCTATGATATTTTCAACACGCTATGCGGAGGTCTTGAATAATAAATATAGCCTTGCCTAACACCACAGTGGCAAGAATATAGATCTATTAGGCTAAAATTACGGCGCATTCCAGGCAAGAATATAGATCTTACCAAGTTCTTCTCCATTGGTCTTTCCATCATTATCTGAATCTTCTTGACAAAGTGTTCTGGTCCATTTAAATCCAGCACCTCTGAACGCAAAACCAAATGAATTTCGTTTTCCACCTCCGAATTCGTTCAAATGTCCAACTCCAGTCCAAATTGTGTTGCTTTTGCACGGATGTGGAACATTCTCGCCGTTTGGTATTTTCTTGAGAAAGGATCTGTACCCCCTTACCCGCAAAATATGAGAGTTTGCAATGCAAGCAATCACAACATACAGCCAGCCGCCAAGCATTTTGGTGCGTGTTACTTGCCGTGTTATGATCTGTTCCAAGAAGAAAAAACTCAGTTCAGAGGAAAAGGCCAGGAATACATTGGCAAACGAGGTGGTTCTCTCGATTTAAACGCCGCATAAACTGATTGTCATGTTCTGGATTCGTGTTATTTTTATAATCCCACCAGCAAAAATTCCTTGTCATATGACCTGTGGTTCTAGTCATGTGGCGTTCAGTTGATAAAGCCTGACAACAAAGAGAAACAATGAAATTGCTTAATAAGTCTTTTATATCAATATTTATTCAATAACCTTTTGGGTCTTTCTCAATCACGAGAGTCGTGTTATGTTGGCCGGGGAGAAATATTAATCAAGTTGTAATGGTCTCTTATGCATTGTTTCTTTAAACTTTTGAATCCATCCTCTCAGTTTTTAGAACCGAGCGAATACCAAGACGGGGGGCTTTTCAGTCAAAGTAACTTGTCCAAGTTTGATAAATATAGAGTTGACCTGAACCGCCAGAACCCCCTCTTGGCACATGTGTTGCATAAATACTAATAAGGGGGGGGGGGAGGGGGACTGATATCTGATGATATATGATCAAACATATTGGAAGTGCCTAAGCATTCCACTATCAAACCTCGAAGAAAGAAAGAAAAATCAGGCTATCTGGAATTTAAGGTTGCATGATAGAAGTCGTTTCTACCCACCCCATTGCGCACCACCATCAAATGACCCTCTTGGTATTTACATGAAGTAGCAACATCACACTGACAGTGGCGGTTCAGATAGTTGGAGTACTGCAAAGAACGTAAATAACCTATTTTACTTATTCATAGGTAGCGTGAATAATTAATGTACAAAAACCGGGACGAATCCAGCACTTTAAGACGTTGGAAGAACGGTAGCAGGTACCGCAGTTTACCAGAATCAAAATGAAGTTCTGGAGGAGTTCGATGGGCCTAATTGTAGGCAATGTCTACTTCCTGTTCATGCTGGCTAGGCAAGCAAATTGCAACCATGCAAACATCGAGGAAAGCATCGAGGAAGCGACTGAAGTCAAAGTAGAAAGGTCTCATGTTGTTGATAGTCAAGTTCTCTTGATGTTTATCGGATTACTTATAGCAACAATTCTCACGATTTGGCTTTTTAAGGTCAAGAGGTTTCGATACATGCACGAAAGTGGACTTTCTATGATATATGGTAAGCAATTTATGCTATTGCACCAACTAAATGGTTTAGGGGAATCTAAAAATAGAAATACCATGATCCAGCACTTAAATATTAGATATGCTTTCTAAGATGCCATGACAACCTCTTTAAATTAAAATGCAAATGTCATCACAGTTACTACCAACTTTGCATTATGTGGGCTGGACAATCTTTTGCTTTCTACCTACATTTAATTGTGTTCAACTAGCTGCTTAATTGCTCAAGCAAAGGAAAGTTCTCTGAAGACAGGAACCCTTTGAGCGTTAAAAGCAAAATGCAGATGTCATCACAGTTACTACCATCTTTCATTGTGTGGGCTGGACATTCCTTTGTTTTCTAACTACATTAATTTACCTGCTCAAGTGTAGAGATCACAAGAGTATGATCCGGATTGCATGAGCTTCATCCAGGCTACATTCTGCATTAATTTTTCAAAAGATTTTCTTTCTTTCTTTGACAATTGGCTTATTTGTTATGCAGAATACTAAGAACACCTGCCATAATACTCTGAGTCAATAGTTTTTATCCAAGCACCTTCCTAAAATAATATGGCTTATTTTCACCATTGTTGTAGATGCCCCTGCCAAATGCAGTAAAAATGTGATACTTTAAAGAGACAGTTATGCATGGAAAGGAATACTGCAATCTAGGATCTATTTAAATGTTCAATTCAGGTCATTCATTGAGTTTAAGTTCGACTTATACAAAGTTTCTCAGTATTGTACTACTGACAAAAAATGTGATAAAAACATATAATTATGCACAAAAAATAACACAAAGGTACATAACAAAATAGGAAATATATGAAGGGAAGTTCCTAATGGTGAATTCTTTCTAATGAAGGCAAGGGCACCTCCTCTAATTGGTAGAAATATGTCTTGCAATCAAATGCAGTGGGAATAAGCTAGCTGTTGCACACCTGCACAAAGAATATCTGTTTGCCTGGATCTTGAATAAATCCTCAGTTTTATTGGCAAAAATAGCACATTTACGAATAAAATGTTTAATTTCTGATGCCTGCTACTGGCCAGAGCAAAAAGTGAATTACTGAGATGATACTTTGATTCATTTCATAAGCTTCAAGCCCAAATTGGTGAAGAATTGTTTGGATGTAAATTGAAAGAAAAAGTTTTCAATACTATTCTCAAGAAGCACTTTTTAAACCATTGCACTAGTTTTTTTATTTTATGTTTCCTTGTCTAATTAAAGGGCCATTTTGAAAATGCTCCTGCTCTTTGTTTTTAAATCTCTTTCAAACCCTTTAAGTGCATAAACCATTTTAAATGTCAAAAATTAGTTTGTATAGTTATTTTGTGCTCTGTTAGAATTGCATGAAGGAATGGAGGCATAGTTTCCATCATTATCTAATGTTTTCATCCTTCCAGGAATACTGGGGAGTATTGTAAAATTTTGTTTTTCAACTGGTAATTTATTTCTGTTTTCATAATGTGAGGAGTGCTAGGCAAACAAAGATTAATTTTTTTTATATTTTTGTCACCTTTTAGGTATGGTTATTGGTCTAATTGTGAAATATGCAGGAGCAGGACCCACTGCTCGGGGGTTGACTATAACGGTTAAGAAAAACTTAACAACAGCCCCTCAGACATTATGGGTGTCAATTGGTAACTATTCAAAGTTTTCATATCAGTTGAAAGGAGTTTTGAGAACATACACTACAAAAGCTGGCTCAGAACTGGAAGATATGGTGAGATTTTTATATCCTTTTTCTATAGTTGAATATTAATTGAAATTCAAAATACTTTTTTTTAACTTGCATCAGGGATTATGTATTATTTAAAGTATGTTTATCATGTGTTTTTGTAAATAAGTTGATGAAAACCATCAAAATTTCATGTTCTACAAATGTAAGAGGTTTCAAAAGTGCACAAAAGGTGGAAACAACATTTTATGTTATTAATTTAGTTTCTTTGCCATTTGCTGTGGTGTGGTACATAAACGTGGATAATTCCAAAAATTGAAAACTTTATATCCAGCTAATGAATTAGAAGACAAAGAAATACACCTTTTAAGAACTTTTTAATTTGACAAATCAAAACCCGTTCACTCCTTTCTCTCGTGAATTGTCTCCAAAACCTTTAGCAATTCAATTTTCCCGATACTTGCCAGGATGTGATACACTGGATGATTCCGAAAATACAAAAATTGTATTTGGATGTGAATTAAAAATTAAGCAAGACAGAAAAATATACCTTTTAGTTGCTTTTAATTTTTACAAAACAAAAGGCATCCACCTCTTTCTTTCTTTGTCTGCATAAGTTTTATTAATGTATTTCAGGATATTAGACAGACGTGGAATGAATAATCAAATTCTCAATCCTATCTCAAGGCCAAAAGTATATATACAATTATTGTAGTTTGGAATATTGGGACTGAGCAAACCAATTCAGAATCCATGACAATCAAATTTGATGGATAGTAAGACTGGCATAGAACTTTTCTGGAAGGGAAGTTTCCCAGAATACACAATGGACACCATACTGTTTGTTATTTATAAACCTTTTAATAAAAGTTCAGATTAGAGTGGCAAACTTTCATTTTAAATAACCTTCTGTGTTTTCATTCCAGGCTGTGTTTGATCCAGAGATCTTCTTCTATGTCCTCCTACCTCCAATCATTTTCTTTGCTGGTTATAATATGCAAAAGGTGGGCAAGAAAGATCTTTATTTCTCTTCTGTTTTCTCATTGATGAGATGTAGTATAACCTGGAATTGCAATCATTTGAGCTTTTATCAAGTAGCTTCAAGTAAAGCCAATAATATCCTTTTATTTTTGTGATTATCTTTCAAAGATGGCCTGGAATCCTTTATCATGAACCTTTTTTGGTCAGTCTTTGCATTCCTACACAATGTTTCATTTTTTTTTCTTGCAGCGTTTTTTCTTTAGAAATCTTGGTGCTGTACTAATGTATGCATTTATTGGAACCACAATATCAACAATAGTTTTTGGGTAGGTTTTTTGTTGTTCTTCTAAATTTTTGTTTCAATTCAAAGCCAGTAAAAATGTTTTTGCTTCACAAAAGATAATGATGAACAGCTAATTTTTGCTACAGAATTTTGAAATTACACAGAAAATGGAAACTCAATGTAATATACAGAAAACCCCTTTTTTTGCGTGAAACTTTCAGAGTATGAAAACATTGGATGATATACAAAGTAATAACAGAAAGAAAAACCAGTTGTGGACTGAAAACCATGTGAGAAGAGGCAATACTATGATTGAATAATTTTTTATCAGTTGGTGCCCATGCAGTTCTTTCTTGATCATAGACAATCTTGTGGGATATGAGAACTTAACCAAAATTCAAATCTTCAAGAAGGACAATGAACATTTATTTTATTTGATAGAAATTTGTCAGCAAAACAATTTATTATATAATGGTAGTTCCTGTAATTGCTAGCTAGGATTAATGAGATAGGAGAAAAATGAATGAATGGGTCAATGTTAAATAAAGTAAATTATTATGATAATAATTTATATAAAACTGTAATATTAAATGTTTGGAAGTTAGATGGTTGGTTGGGAGTTAGACTCATCAATTTAAACATTTTTATATTAGTTATACTCATTAGCAGCATAGCTAATCTTATACATTATTCCTTTATACGTATCTATTAACACACAGATTTCCTTTCCATTTGTAAGATCACTATCATATATTTAATATGGCCCTGAAGGATTGAACATTTTAAGATCAGAGACTTTTACTTTCAGTTCTATGATTTATGGCTACACAAGTATGGTGCATAGCAAGAATTATGCAAGCTTTGACTACCAGAAATGCCTAATGTTTGGATCATTGATATCAGCCACAGATCCAGGCAAGTCAGAAATAATTAATAGAATATTAGCTTTCACTGCTTTAATTAACTTTGCAATGTGGAAATTATAAAAGTGGACAAAAATGCAAGTTAATTATGATTCAAAGGCATATTTGGTGCATTATTTGATAAAATGCCCTTCTCAGATGACAACATAAGTCTGAAAGGTGAACAAAGTGAAATTTTGTCTTTCACTGCCTGCAATATTTTCATTTTATTTGTAAGAGAATCAAATGCTTTAGGTCTGAAAAATTTAAAACAATCAAAGGAGTATGAGAAATAAAATTATTTTGCAATCTCTTAAGACTGAAGAGCATCTCATGACCTATTTGTAAGTCTATGTGTACAAGAATGACAATGCTGTTGGTACTTTGCAAGCTTTGCTGCCATAAGAATTATCAAGCCAACAAGAGAAACAAAGTAGGCTGAAATTCAGCAAACTTAAGAAATGAAATGCCAAGAACAATTGAAACATAGCAACAAATAACGAAAGAAAATGAAAATATTGCATTTAAAGGATTAAGCCAACTGTATTTAATTGAATTAGTTCAACACAATCAATAACACCTATCTAATGTAAATTGCAAAACAGTAATAAGAAAAAAATGAACAAAACCTGAGGCTGAATTTATTCGAAAAAAATAAGAAAGGCCAGGCTGAAGTGTTTAAAGAAGACCTGCATCAGCTGAATAGAAAATCAAACATCAACAATATTTTAGTCTTGCAGGGAATTTTACCTAAAGGTTTACAAAAGAGCTATGTTTCTTTGTTCGACTATGTCTATAGCCCTGTTTTCTTTAACAGTAACTGTATTGGCAATTTTCCATGATATGCATGTTGATGTGGACTTGTATGCACTGGTATTTGGAGAAAGTGTGATGAATGATGCCGTTGCCATTGTGCTATACAGGTAAGGGCATGCTTTTTTATTGTGGTTAGAAGTAGCAATATAACTGAATGTAATGAAACAAAGTAGAAAGGAACATAAAAGAGAATAACTGAACATGTAATGATAAAGCTGATGCATTATACTAGAATCGAAGAAAAGTATATGTAAAGACTGGAGTAAAGTAGAGAGAACACAGTACAGTAGTACGTAATCTTTTAAAGAAAAATCGACTTTGTCCATCAGGATAAAGTAACATAATGCATAATGCATGCATGACATAATTTGCAAGTGAAAAAGGCAACTTCCTTGTAGCGTTGAATCTATTTTTTATGCTCACTCGATAAAACTTTATACATGACTACAGCTGATTATTTTTTTTTCTGTTTTCCTTTATGGATTGTCTGACCATTTCTGAGAAGTTTCGGATGAAAACCTTTTTTGAGAGTGTTATGTTCTGTTCCCGCTTTCTCATACAATTTTAATTCAATAACTTTTATCGAACTACAGATCTATCTGCCTATCTATCTATCTATCTATCTATCTATCTATAAATTTCCTGCACATCAACCTACAAGTAGGTTATTACGCACAAGTCCAGGTTAGTATATTAGTGTGTCCAATTGTCAATAAACTAAATTTTCAAAAAGAGAAAGAAAGTAATTTTTTCTAAAATTATATTGCATTTAAAATGTTGTTTTAAACTGAAGTCTTCTTATTTTTAATATCCTCATTTATATCTTTACACTAACTTAATTGCTTCAAGTGAGCTTTTAAAGCTTGTTATTGTTGGTTGCGATCTAATTTCCACTGGCACATGAATCCACAGTCTCGCTGCGCTCGGAAAGAACGAATATACGCATTAAATCTACATTATGATATTAGAAATTGTGCTTGGCTTCTCGTGTTGGCACAGGTTGACTCAGTAAACTTTGTCTTGGGAAGGTCCACTAAACCATTCATAATTTTATATGTCATTGCCAATTTTCTTTCGCTCTTCGTTCAGCTAAAGACTCCCATCCGAGGTCTGCTATCATATTACTTGGGCTTGCAAACCAACTGCCATTGACAAATCTGGCTGCACGTCTCTGAATCATTTCTAATTTATCAATGTTCTTAGATGTGCAAGGGTGCCAAACAGTGCTTGGATATTCAATTGTAGGCCGGACAAGTGTTTTATAACATCTCTCTTTTGTTTTTCGAAGACAACTTCTCATGTCTCTGATAAGGCATTTTATCAAAAGCTTTTTTTAGATCCAGAAGAATGATATCGATTTGCTCTCCCTTGTCAAGAGATTTTACTATGTCATCAATACATAGGAGTAGTTCGGACTCGCATGATCTACGTCTTCTGAATCCATGTTGTGCGTCAATTAAGATTTTATTGATTTCAAGATCCATTATAACATTATACTTGAGCAAATGATGTGTTCTAATATTGTGCATGTTATACACGTCAAGGAGATTGGTCGATAGTTACTTGGATTAGGATGTCACCTTTTGTTAAGAGTCGTGTTACATTAGCTGTCGATAACGGCCTATTACATCGTCTCTTGCTACCATCACCCTTTCTGTCTTAATTTCTTTCTCAATCATTTTCACCCCTGTTAACTTTTGCCCCCCTCCCTTAATTTCTTTACATATTTCCGCGCACGTAATGTTTTTGCAAATGTATTATCTGGCAGTCTGAAGACGTGCTTCTGCCTAATCTTTATCAATTTTTTTTTTCAGATCAATTGAATCATACACAGCAACAGGGTTTTCTGTCGGGCCGTTATTCAAAGCAGTTGGAGAATTCATTGGTGTTTTTGGTGGTTCGTTTATCCTTGGAGGTTTCATGGGACTTCTAACGGCACTTGTATCCTTTCTTTTTTGAAACTGTTTCAAACTACCTTACAATCTCAAAGAACATTTTTCGCATGAAACTTAAATTGTCAAACCATGAATAGGAAGGGTGTGTTTTAGGGACTGGTTTAGGGTTAGGGTGAAGGTGAGAGTAAGGTTTAGGGTTAAGGTTATGGTTATGCTTAGGGTTAGCGTTAGTTGCATCATTTAAGTGCATTATTGCTTTTGCTATAGACCCAATAGTAAATGTGACGAATGTTCTTTTTATGGTCATCGTTTTCAGTGAAGAGATGAAGTTTTCAGTTTCTGAATTAAATTTTTAGATTTCGGTTTTGATTGATTTATTAATTTATCTTGAAAACAATATTTTGTATAAATACATCACAGCTAATTACTCCACAACATTATGACATTGAATTACGAACGAAACAATATAAAACTAAAAAAGAGACGAATAAGAAAACGCACTCGAGTCAGGTAGGATCGATTGACTTTGAAAGAACTCTTTAAGTAGATAAATTAATTGAGATAGAGACTTCCCCGTAGAAAGAACGAAGACTAGAAAAACTTTTTTCAAAAACAACAGCCAACCAGTGGCTGTGTAGCATTGAAGGTTTTATCGATATTTTTGCAATCGATTTTCAATGGTATCTGATATATATACGTGTTCATAAAGAAGGTTTTCAAATTCGATTCCAGGAGTTACATTTTATTTATTTGATTATTAAAGGGTATGAAGATAAAGGAAATATAGTACCTCATCAATATTGTTATGAGATTGAAGTGGGTAGAAATGAAGGAACGAAGATAAAAGTAATGCATAGAACAGAACAGTGCATTCAAGAACGTGAAATAACAACGAGAAATTGGGTTTAGGCTAGGTCAAGTCAAGTTAAGCATTTATCTGACCTCAAAGGAAGTATTCATTTTAGGCAGACTGTTATGGTACGCCACTGTTGACGGTTGTTAAAACCAAATGCTCATTAATGCGAAAGGATTATAATGACATTCTATTGATTTATATTCCATTTATACCAACACTTTGACCAATTTGATTAACGTAAGATATGTACAAGAGCCAACCAACATCAATGATGATATCTTAGGTCCTTCTTTAAAAACAGGAAATTATATATTTTTCATTTAGGTTTTATGAATGATAATATGAATTAGTATAGTCAATAACAGGATATGATTTTGATAAGAATAACCAACATTTTTGATAGTTAGTGTGGTTTTGAATGGAGAAAAACACTGAGGAAGCTTTTTGGCAAATTTTCTTGACTTTCGTGTAATAAGTATGAACTAAAATCCGTGCCGTCTACAACATCCAACACTACTTTTCCGTTTAGAAATTTTGCTGATTCTGTGTATGTTTCGGATACCTTTTGTGTACCAAAAATGTTTTGACAAAATTATTTTGAAATTTTTATGAAAATCTGAGATGAGAATATACCTAACCTATTTCGATTTTTTAAAAACTTGATTTTTCATTCATTCCTCTAGTCATGAATACCTTTAGATAGAAAAATGTTTAATGAGAATTATGAAGGTCAGTTTAAAGGGAAGAATTTTTGATTTTACGTTCTACAGTTTGATTTAAAAAAGATTTAAAGATTTAGAAAACTTTTCAATGAGTAACTGTTGAGTTTGTTGACGTTTCCTTGATATCAACTCAGGTAACTAAACTCACAAATATTAAACAGTTTCCACAACTTGAAACTGCTTTATTTGCATTGATGTCATACAGTACATTTTTGCTGGCTGAAATTGCTCAATTAACTGGTAAGAGATTAATTTTTTTATCTATATATTCCAACAGTTTATTACACTCTTACTGCACCTTTTCATCAATGCGTTTTGTCCTCGGGCCTGATCGATATACGTATGTGTTACCTCTTCTTCTTCTTCAAGCAAGAAGAAGAATTTAATGATTCTTCTCAGTAATTTAATGAGCAACACTCGATTCTGTTTTCTTGCTCAGTTCCACTTAAACTTGCTCAATAATACTCATCAAGGCTTAGACATGCTTAGTCGCAAGATTTTCACTGAGCGTTTCTGCTGTTCAAAGCGTTCTTTGTGCAATTGTTTACAACGTCTGCTGAGTATTGCCGATTTCTGCGTAAACGTGCTCAATCTTGCTCATATTTTATCCTGTTATCTCACATTTTGAGTACCAATGTGCTCCCTAATATACAAGAGAGCCGCCCCTGTGTAGACATTTGATAACCGGACCCAGAGGTAAAGACTTCGCATTCGCCCTTTTCTGGCGAGTTTTTCTCATTCTAGGCGTTGCTTTTCCTCCTTATTTTTAGCATCAAATGTTTGAATTTGTTTTACAAGGTATTGTTGCGGTATTATTCTGTGGCATTGCTCAAGCTCAGTATACCTATCCAAATTTATCTGATGAGTCGAAAGCTGCAACAAAACAGGTTTGTTATTTACGTTCATTTGTCTACTATTATGTACATTTATGAGCGGCGAGGTGAACTAGGTGAGGTGGCGACAAACATGTTCGAATTTTTGTAAAGCAGCATTTAAATGCATGGGACAAAAATCAGTAAACGCATTTGTCCAGTAAGTGAATGAAATTGACATAAAGTCAACAAATTTGAAAAGGTCTGTCATGTGGCAAACAGGGAAGATTTTTCCCAACCTGTTTTCTAGCACTGAGAGCAATTTCTGAATGAAACATTCTTAGGGGAAGTTAATTAAATAAAGAATATAAAAAAACCATCGTAATTTTATAGTCGCACATTGTTTTGAACGTGGACACAATGCAAGGAAATAAAAGATAATTCTCTGATAAGACTTTCGATAACTCTGAGCCTAAATTGTTTTCTTAGCGTGTTCATACATCAAAGTAGCTATTTTTGAAACTCAATGTCCTTAGTAACATAATAAGAAGGTGTTTAGGATTTATGGCACAGTGGCTGTCCATTTGGATATTTGCCAATATTAGTCAAATTTGAGCCCATGTGCATCCGTGATTGATACCCAAAACGTATGAATGGCAGATACTTGCTAACCACGTGTTATTAGCCTCCTTGGGCACTCAGACATTAAGGGCCTAACGAAATGTTTCACTTTTTCAAATTCTTGCATTTGTTGAAATTTAATTAATCCTATTCTGCAAGTGCTTTTTGACATTGTAAAAATCTTAAGTAAAACATTACAAATTTCCCGCTTGTACACATTTTAAAAAAACTTTGAACACCGTAAAAGTTATAATATTTTTCTTAAATTTTGAATAAAACATTATCTGATATTGGTACGGAATTGAAGCTTGGTTCGCTCTGATGCTGAGTAAATATTGTCTGATTTGCAGAATAGAAAGAATTAAATGATTATTAAATGGAAAACGCTTTTATGTCGGAAGATATACTGATAAAAATCTGCTTATAAAAAGATAGCACAAGTAAATTTTTTCTTTGGGAATCACTTTGGATTGATGGAAAAGAAAAATTAGTGTCTTTGTAGGAAGTGTTTTTTAGGCTAGATCAATTGCGTTAAATTAAAATTGTTTTTTATTGAGTTGTTGAACGTGGGAAGACTGAATTTTCCAATTGCTTGCATCACAGACGGTGGAAATTTGAGAGTTTGAAAGTTTTTCGATTGTGAACGGCTGTGATTTCAGCTTAATTCGAACAGTCCACGTGTTTGATGTTTGATGTAGGAAATTATCGTTAGTATTTCATTAACTTATGAACAAATTTTGAGGTGTTGTGTAATAATTTGTTTCAAATAAGATGAATAGAAGTGAGTGGGTGAATCAATGAATAATTTAAAAACCGTTTGAGCTTATTTCCTTCCTTTTTAATCACATTTTTTCTGTCGTGAGAAAGATCCTAAAGGAGAACAGATTTTCGCCCAGTGGCATTGTCGATTTGAAAACAATCAACTTATTAATGCAACATTTTGAATAAAGGCAGATGGAATGCATTTCATATTCAATAGAAACAACGCTCATTAGTATTAATGATTGATTGGATGTCTTTAAACTTCAAGCAAATTAGGCCTTCGCCACAGCAACAAAGTTATATTTTCTTCTTCTAAAACGTCACACGCAGTTAGCACTGCACGACGCGTCTCACAATGCTACGCCAGTTCTTTCTATCTTGTGTCAGTTAAGATAATGTATTCAATTTTTGTGCTTCTTTTGAGAGATCCAGTTTAATTCCGATTTTGGCCAAATCTCGTCTTTCTGTCTACATCCAGGTCGTCTTTGGTCTTCCTCGGGGCCGTTTTACTTTTTTTAGATACTCTTGAAGTGATTTTCTTGCAGGTGTATCAGCACGCATGCGCATGTATCTGTAACTTATATTTACTCGTTGTTAATCTGTCAAACTGTTTCTTGTATTGGTCTCTTTAAAATCACAAATCACAACTTAAATTTTGTTATCGTCACCCCAGACACAGAGATCAAGTTAATTCTGATAACAATAAACATAAAGTATTAGTTTTACAACAAAGCAGAAGTAAAATAACAGGAAGCGTGTAAGGAGCGATTCTTGGACGTAAGAAGGGCCTTAAATGAAGGGCACATGACCACTTTGCAACAACTTACCATTATTGGCTTTAAAGGGGGCTCTTTTAGGCACTTTGCTTAGTACGCTAAAAGTGAAGGGGGCACGGCCCCTGTCCCTGAAGAGATTGAAGTATGAACTGTGTTAAAACACCGCTATTTTGAAAAAATCAATTGTTATGATAATTTTTTGTCCATTTCTAAAAACTTTGCAATAAATCGTTTTGAACTCAAGGGGAAAACGTTTTAAAGCATCCTTAGAGGAAAGCTTCATTTTATCCTAAGGAGATAGGAACTGCCAAACTTCTACGATTACTATCATTCTGGATCAGAAATAGGTTGAATGTCTAGATTGTCATTTAAGGGAAGGGTGGTTTATTGAAAAATGATAAAAAAACGTTTGTTAATTATTAATACGAGTCTTTCCTTGCAGATGTTTGGCTTGCTTAATTTCCTCTCAGAGAATTTCATCTTTATCTACCTTGGCCTAACAGTGTTTACATTTCCTCATCACCAATGGCAAGATGTTGGATTCATGGCCTGGTCATTCGTATCTTTTCCATATTTTTCAATTAACATCAACATATTCCTCTATCTTATATGGTTTTCCCAGTATTTCCATGTTGCTATGTTGTACTTTATTCTAGAAATGCCCTCTCTGCATAACCTCCCAACATGGAATCTCATCGTCATCCTGTATGAAGTTCTTTCTTTCTTTCTTTCTTTCTTTCTTTCTTTCTTTCTTTCTTTCTTTCTTTCTTTCTTTCTTTCTTTCTTTCTTTCTTTCTTTCTTTCTTTCTTTCTTTCTTTCTTTCTTTCTTTCTTTCTTTCTTTCTTTCTTTCTTTCTTTCTTTCTTTCTTTCTTTCTTTCTTTCTGCCTTATATATGATACTTCAATTCTTTAACTATGTATTATTGTGATGCTCTTTCCAAGATGATTACAATTTTATATCACATTATTTTTCTTAATTTCAAAATAGCTTGCTTTGGCGATATCAAGATTGTTTAATATCTATCCATTAAGTTTTATTTTGAATTTAAAAAGAACGAAAAAGATTCCATGGAATTTTCAACATATGCTTTACTTTGCAGGTAAATAAAACAAACTGAATTGATTTTATTTGATATTGATTAAATAAATAAATATTGCTTTCTGCTTACATTTCGCGTTTCTCGTAATAAATACGAACTATTTTCCGCTAATCTTAATAACTTTCCAATTTGAAAACCGTTTCTATTTCTCGTTATCGATTAGCAGAAAAGTTGTTGCAGAATGGTCAAGATATTTGAAATTTGAGGTGCAACTTTATAGTCAGAACAAGATGAGGTCTTCAACTTCATTCAATTAATTTTTTCTGACTGCTCGCAGTCTATTCCAAAGTTTGGCTTCTGTAAAAACGAGAGAAATGTTGAATAAATTGCTGCAGTTGTTCTCCGAAAGATCAATATTTTTATGCAATTACATATGACGTAAGCAGAATCTAAAAAAATCAAGGGAACAGCCGGAGCTTATCCACAAGGGTGTGTTTTTACCTAAGATAATCGCATTTTGCGCTCAGTGGAAACCAGGTGGGTGGGACCACACCTTTGGTTTTAGCGCAGCATTTAGTCCACAAACTGTGAAGCATTGTTAAAGCTACAATAGACATACAAATTCATCCATATTTATACTAATGCAAAAGGGGCATACTAATGCAATATCCTCTCATTAAACCTTGTAATATTTCTTGTGCTTTCTATCGATAAAACTGCTTTTAATTGACATTTAATTTTGTTGTCGGCTCAACTTTTGTTGAGGCAATGTGGTCTATGCATCTCAGACACCTTCTACCGACCTTAGGATTCTACTGTTTCAATAACCTCAAATGGGCAACGACGTTTTTCATGTCTATGGGTTACTGTTTGGAACCAGTAACGCTATAGAATCAACACTGCTGTCTTCTAGCTATTTTCAAAACGATAGCAAAAGCGTTTTCAACGAATGAAAAACGTCAAAACATTAAATCAAAGTTAAAGGCAAATATTTGACTTTTTTTTCAGAAACCTCGCCTTTTATCCTGCTTATGTTTTTAAATGTTTTAATTTTTTCATCTACTGTTTATAGCTTAACCGCTTTAAAATCTAATAAAATGACATGACAATATGCGTTTGAGCCTTTCAAAAGGACATGAAAAGTCATGAAATGACAAGGTGTACTTCAGATTTCTCTTTGGCGTCATGCTTGAACCATGTATGAAAAACACTATTCTTAGAAAACATCGAATTAATGAGTAGCGATTTAAATTATCTCATATATTCTTCTTTTCGTTATTTTAGGCTTACGAGGGGCAGTTGCATTTGCATTGGCCATACGGAATACTTCAAGTCTTCCGCGTCAACTTATGCTCACCACCGTCTTGGTTATTGTTCTAGCCACTGTGATTTTCAATGGAGGGCTGACTTTAAGGGCCTTACAGTACCTTGATATAAGGTAAACAGATATACATTATATTTTCAACTTTATGGTGGTCTGCATCAGAGACGCTGATAGTTAAACATGACGCTGACACTTCATTGGTCCATCTAGTGTCATAAAGTCGAGGGTAAAGTACTCAATGGCATTTCGAAGGAGCAGTCTAGATATTGCAAGTGAAGCTAGACTTGTTACTCAGAGTTTCACGATAAATGCGATCATCCGATAACTCCCGAACCTGACTTATGTTCTTTAAGCATTCTCAGACACAGATGTCTGATGATTGGGTTTAGCGTGAAACCCTGAGTAACCTTCTATAGTTATATTCAGAAATAGATATAAGTTTCAAAGTCACACTGTGACGATAACGTAAGCTTGGTAAGGTCTAAGTATGCTTTAAAAATGAGTATTTATACTGCTAGCTCTTTTTGCATCCGACTTTATCATTGTCGAAGTAAAAGATATATAAATATATATATATATACATGCAGAAAAATCTCAACTTTTTAAACGTTTCGACTTGCGTCTTCATGGTTAAAAAGTTGAAATTTTTTTCTGAGGGTCTAAAGTTATTTAAAAGTTTCTTTGTTATGGTATCTAATGAATGTATAAATATATATATATATATATAAGTGAACTCAACAGCTAGCGAACAACCAGTGCTTCTCTTTTTCGGTCCAAACATGAACCTTTTTATTTAATTTTCAAACTAATCGAGAAAATAACAATCTGTCACCAACTGAATTCGAACCAGGGTCTCCCGCATTCTGGGCAAGCATCTTAGACCACTAGACCACAGCACCATACTCCAATTTCCTCGATCAATGGACCTTTTTGTTGTTTTCGTCTTTATCAAGCAGCGTTTTTATATACATATATGTATATACATACAGCAAGCTAAATCAGCTTGTAAATCTGAATGGTCAATTTCATAGTCACAATAAATATCACGTCGATGGTCATTTTTGATTGTTTTATGCCGTAATACCCCTCTGTTGCCCATTGTTGAAGTTAAGAGATAGTTCGTTAAAAGCAAATGATAAAACTATAAGATTGAATATAAAAATTACCATTAATAAGTCATCATAACAAGGAATATTTTGAGTACCGGCCTAAACAGGCTTAAATAAGAATTTTAGGTTTTTATTAATAAGCTGTTTGTGTTTCACCAACATCAATTTTCGGGCTGATTTCACATTGAAAATAAAGCTTTTTGTAAGGTGCGTAGATAAAGTATCTCGTAATTGGATGAATCAATGACAACTCTAGCAATCTCAACCAATCTTAAGCCATCTTAAGCAATCTAAAGCAATCTTAAGCCATCTTAAGCCATCTTAACGATACTCTTTTCTTAGCTGAATATTTCTCAATTGATTCATGTAGATATATTATTCAGTTTACCCAATACATTTTCATTTTTGTGTTAATATTTAACTCAGTACTCTATTAATTACGCAATGCTTCTTTTAAAAGGATAAGGCTCATAGAATTTTGAGACTCACAATTCCTTAAGTTTAAAAATACTTTAGAACGCTAGCATTCCTAAATTTCCTTGGCAGTATCATATTTTATTATTTTTACAAAATTACAGCTGAAAAACTTGTGGTGGTTCTTTCATTTTAATTTAATTCGACATTTGCTGCGAATATTTTCCGAACTTTTGCTCATTTTGATCCCTTGGTTAAGCAAACAAAAACGACCATGCAAGCAAGCAAGAAAGCAAACAATTTTATCTGTCAACCAAGCCTGTGTATTGGCAGCTATACAGCTGATGTTGGCATGGGGCACTAAAGCCCTGTACCCTCAAAGTTTCCCTTGACTATTCATTTCCCGATCTCAGAAAGATGAACAGCTGGTTGGCTCAACAGCTTGTGGAGAAAGTTCACACTGTGGTATCGAACCGCTAGCCACTAGATTTGTAGGTTTCTAGATCTGCGCCTTAGGCATAAATCTACGCCGTCATCAAAACCGATAATTTTTAATGAATATTCCGAGGAATAATTTAGAATCAAACATCATGGGTGTCACTTTTTCAAATGTTTGCTTTATAATCCACCTGTTCTTTAGGTCTCATACAAAACTTTGAATACGGAAGATAAGAGTTCATTCAAAGTTTTTGTTTCTAATCTGGTGGAAAAGAAAATGTGCTGTAAAGTTTGAACCACCTTAGAGAGAAAACGCACCCTTATATCGTATTTTATTTTTATTTCGTTATAAAGAGAGAGGATTTGTTTCCCTTTTGCCTCCTTCCCCCGTAAATCCCGTTAGAATTTATAGGTACCAAGAGATCTGTGTCTGATTATCCGAAATAATAGCTCAACAATGACAATTCTTATATTTTTCAGGGTTGGTGTTGACCCAGAGGAGGAATTGAAAAAAGATTTTACACCGGTAATTGTATTTATAAGAATTTGCAAAACCTTATATTACAGTCATTTAGTTTTTGGAATTGTTTTGATATAGTTGGGACCTATGCATTCTTCATTTCATTTTATTTAATTTCATTTCACATCTTTGACGTAGAATCGCTCGCATGTATTCAGTATAAATTAACATTTGACCTCTTTTCTCTACAAATCTTATGTTTCTTGGCTCAACTTCAGAACATTTGACAAATTTTCGGTATAGAAACAAATTTGTTCCTCTTCATCTTCTTTAAACACAACTTTATATCTTAAGAATAATGAATTTGTGTTTGATAAGACCGCAATAATGAACTGCATTAAAGTTGAGTTTATTTGACCCAAGCCATCTATTTGCTGGTAGCAATATGATTGAGTTGTAAGGTATAGATGCACTTCTTTTAACACCAAAGTTTAATATCGGGAACTAAAATATTTTGCTGCCAATACTGAACTTTTTAATTCACAATTTCTGATAATAAGCATGTTTTTTGCATCAATCTTCTTGCGGCATGAGCTTCATTGTATTTCAGGTTTACGAGTATCGCCACTCGGGTTTTAATTTATTTCTCAACGAATATAGTTAGATGATTTTGGCTTCTTTTCTTAGATTTGAGCATAGTCTGGAAAACGTTTACCGAAGAACAACATGAATGAATCTTGCTACTTTAATTAAAAATTCATGAAGATCTATTTGCATGACTTTGAATTTGTTTTCCAATCAAATTCTTTTGTCGATCAAAACACATTCGCTCCTTCCTTTATTGTAATCCAAGCTTTTTTCTTTGTGCAGCCTTCATTCATTTAATTAATCAATCGACTAGACGTCATAAGAAGCAAAAAATACAGGGATTTTCTTTAGATTACTACACGTGGTGCAGATAAAATGAGGAATATCTAGTTTTTTGGTGTTTTCTCGACCGCAAAACTGACCAATTTTCCATGATTCATGAGTTTCTAACTATAGTTTTTGAATTAAGATCTTTCATTCCTAAGATTTACTGGCTCTCATATCCATCCCACGCAAATAAGTTTATTTTATTTTCTGCCTATTGATTTATTCTAATCCAAAAAGTGGTATTTTTTGTCTAGAAGCATTGGATCAGCCACATATACCCAGGGCGAGGCATAAGCCTGGATTAAATGCATTTTTATAAGGATTTTAGACTCAGAATTGATACTGAAACGTCTTTAAATGATGAAAGAGTTTTTGTACACAAACCTCTTCGACAGTTTTTTGTCACTTTGATTAATAACGAAAACCTTAAAATAGGCTGCTTTTTTGCTTTTCAACCTGAAGAATTTTACTTTTGTAAACCGGATGATTTTAATCAGCTTATTCTATTATTATTATTATTATTATTATTATTATTATTATTATTATTATTATTATTATTATTATTATTATTATTATAATTATAATATTTTTAATATTCAGGATAAAAGTGGACCCCATCAAGGACAAATTCCATACGAAAGATCTCCACTTGTAAGAATGTGGAGAAGGTTCGATGAAAAGTATCTTTTCAATAAACGAAACCCTTCACTAAACCATTATTACGTTATATTATATTATATTATATCATATTTTATTATATTAATTATATCATATTATATTATATTATATTATATTACATTACATAATATTTTATTATATTTTATTATATTATATTTTATTACATAACATTATATTTTATTATATTATATTATATTATATTACTATTTTATTATATTATCTTATATTATACTATACTATACTATATAACATTATATTTTATTATATTAATTATATTATATTATATTACATAACATTATATTATATTATATTATATTACATAACATTATATTATATTATATTATATTACATTATATTATATTATATTACATAACATTATATTTTATAATATTATATTATATTACTATTATATTATATTCTATTACATTACATTATATTATATTATATTATATTATATTATATTATATTATATTATATTATATTATATTATATTTTATTATACTCTATACTATACTATACTATATAACATTATATAACATTATATTATATTATATTATATTATATTATATTATATTATATTATATTATATTATATTATATTATATTACATTATTATATTTTATTTCCTTAATATGATCAAGATATATGAAACCACTTTTTACTAATACTGGCCGACCATTAAAGGACAGTGTTCCGAAATGCTGTGAACCTTTTCTCAAGTGTTTGTCATCAACAGAGGATAACCAAAATGACACCATAGCGGTATTTATCATTTCCATCAGATTTCTGATATTTTATTTATACCCCATTTTTCATGTGAACTACGTTTAATGGAATTCCTATACTTTTGTCTGGGTCAACTAATTTAAATGATAAGCTTTATGTATAGCTTCAAGTTTGTTATAAATTGAAACACATCATCGACATACAGATTATTTTCCAAATAAGTGCAAGTTCTTTTCTTAGCTGGAGTCTGGATAACTGCGTTAAATGTTTCTAATTCTTTATATTTAGGAATTTTAGGATGTAAATTTGTGGTATATAATAGGCCAATAAATTGACTTCGATCAAATTCTGTTTCACAGACTGTGCAATCATATCAAAGAACTGGAGTGCCCTCTGCTATGCTATGCTATATTATACTAGGCTATGCTATGTTTTTTTCTGCTATGTCATGCTATGCTATACTATGCTATGCTATGCTATGATATGCTATCCTATGCTATGCTATGCTATGCTACACTTTGTTGCATTGGGTCGGAGTTTCTCCATCAACGTTTAATCTATAAGCCTAAAAATCTATTTCTTGCATTTCTCTTTTCTCAATATAGACCGCTCTTGGTCTACTTGGTTTTGAGGCTGCCACCTGTTTCTTTCGAGACGGCTTGTTCACACATACCCGCTTTCTTCGATGCTGCATCGCCTTCTCCTCTTACTTGCTATTCAAGGGTTTACATGAGACAAGCAGGCAACATCGAGACTCCATGTATACCGAGATCCCACTTGTTTTGCTGGGGATTTCTGTAATACAGGCAATCAGGATAGCATTAATTTCATATACATGCAGAGTAACTCAACACTTGATGAACAGTTCTTCCTTAAAAGCTATTCAAATTTTTGCTTGAGGGTGCTTAATTGAATTGTCCTATTGCTCAATGCTTCAGCCCTTATTGCTTATGCATAAGAAGCGAGTGCATATGCAAGTTTTTTCGCAGTAGATTTCCGCCAGTATTTGTTCCAGTTTTTTCTGATCAGATTTTTCTTCAACCAACGTTGCTAAAAAAAGAAGCAGATTTCCTTCTGACGTCAAACTCCTCAGATATGAATGGCTTTTGAATGGGATCCGATGCTATTACAGTTTGACTGCCTACTATTTGCACTCCTTTCTGTTGTTACTCATTGTTAGAGATAAGAACGACTATTTATCTTATTAGCGAAAGGAGAAAATAACAACGCCCTCGGTGGGAAATCGCCGTTTCGATGTGCTTTCTTCACTTTGCGCCAGAAATAAATGTTTAGCACCTGCCAAACAGTTAGAAAGTTTTCCACGTGAAATCAGCATGGTTGTGCGCCCGTTGAACTAGGCTGAATCTAGATTTTTTCGAGTTTCAACTGCTTCCCATAAAGAAACCTAAACTATTGCATTGACATAATGAAATAATTATCTGCTACGATTCCAATCATTAACACTTTAATCAGACTGTTCTTCCATTCTTTAAAAATAAGTCTATGCCTTGTTTTACACAAAAATATATTCCTTCTCGACTAAGAAGATACATAGTGGATGTAAAATGGAACCTTAGCTAGATACAACTAGAGCAAACGCACCAGTTTCTTTCCTCCTATCAAACTATGATAGAGTAAAGATGAGCAATTTTTATAGTCTATAATGATATTCATGGGTTGAAAACAGACCTATTTACGTTTTTGTTATTTCTGTTCAAAAGACGAACTAGGAATTCAGCAATCAGATTATTGTTTTACTCTTATCTTCTGCCTTTATGAGGTCCATTTCCAATTGCAAATTCTTACCAAACAACTATACTTCTTTTTCATAACATTCAATTGTAATTATTCGTACTTTTTAAATTTCCCTTTTTTATAAAAGTACTTATTATTATAGTTACCAGTATTATTTATATTTTTAACATCATTGTTACCACGATAAAAATACCTCCTCATTTTCCAATGTGGCCACATCCGTTCTGTCTACCGCATTTTCCATTTTCTTCCGACGCAACAAATTTTGAACTAACCCTGAATACTTTTCCTTCAAATTGAACTCCTTTATTTTATTAATCGCTTTAAAACCTGCTGATTAATTTTGGTTTTCTTAAATGCATCTCAATTATTGTTAAATAAAGCACTTGTACTAGTTTTGCAGAAAGAGAGTAAATAGGTACCAAAAGAGGTAGACCATGGAAGGAAAAGAAGTCGAAGTTTGACTTTAGATATAAAACATGTAATTTGTATAGCAATGAATGTAATAGAACTGTCTATTTACGGCTGGCTATGTTGGAAATTAAAGCATAAGCAAATCTATTCTTTCTGCCTTGCATCGTAAGGTTCCTGTGGGAAATTTCGACCTTTTGTAAATCACCTGTATCTCACGTTGTTGACCTGGAATTTTATCCTTTCTGGCCTTGCATTGTAAGGATAAAAGGAAGAGGAACTGTTTGGCTTTGTAGAAATTTTGATTGAATTTTTGCCGGTTGGCATAAAGTTTTATTGAAAAGATATCTTGAAAAAATAGACTAAGCTACGTTTTAGGGATAGCTTTTGTTGTTATCTCTTCATCGCCCTCTGTTAAAGTAGAACTTCGATTAGCAACTACTGTTGTAAGACGATTTGTGTTCTTTGCTTTGCCCACGCTTTCCTAATCTTACGTGGCAGCTGTTTTCCTTATCTCGCTCCTCCATTCCATGCCTTCCCACGTCACAGCCACATTTTGCTCTTCTACTTTCTCATTTCGTCCGCCATAACCGATTCTTATCATAATCTTCAACTGAATTTTATCAGTTTTACTCTGATCGTTTTTTTCATCATTTTATGGCTGACTGCACATTGCCATTGGATTTCCTTTGCAAGTTCACATTTCAAGTTCCGTAGGTTTCCTTTTTATCATTACCTAACCACAGTCCATGACCAGCCAATCATCATCATCATTATCATCATCATCATCATCATCATCATCATCATCAACATCATCATCAACATCATCATCATTATCATCATCATCATCATCATCATCATCATCATCATCATCCTCATCATCATCATCATCATCATCATCATCATCATCATCCTCAAGAATCTTATCCCACAAGATTCAAAGCTGAAAACTAAAAGCATTTTATCAACATGCATTTCACCGACAACACATTAACATTGTATATAATCAATTCCTTTTAGATTGTTGATGATGATGAACTGTTGAATATTGGAATGGAATCGAACACAGGAATGGCAAGACTTCCTGATCCAAAACCACGTGTTGGGTCTGAAGATGAATCTTCTGATCTCGGTGTAGCTTCAACTGTCAGAAGAAATCCTCATGAAATACAAATGGACCCCATGGCATGAACCAGTTTGTATTTATATCGTTTAGGCGTTTCCACCAAATCTGCGCTTATCTCACCTGGCTTATTCAAATTGGCTTTCCCCCATTTGTTCATTAAAAGTTTGTTTTTGAAATGGTTGTATACTGCGTATACCAGACCCATTTTGCCAGTTTATCGAAGGCAGCATCCTTTCGACTCATTTCTTGCAGCCGTATAGTTTTGGTGGAATTAGTTTCAGCGTTTAGAATTTGAAGTTTCTAATACCGTTTTGTTTTTATACTGGCAACGATGGCCTTAGTTCGACAAACATTAAGTGTAGTGCTTTGAAGTGTTCGTGTTTGCACTCGACAGCTGTGGTGCCTGGGTTCGATACCACTCGCAGAACTTTCCTTAGCTTTTTTTTAATTCTTTTGATAAGATGCACTTGCAGTTACGTTTTGTAATTCAATTTTGATTATGTATATCCGGTGATAGAGTATCAAGAAGGCTAGTTTCATTGCATTTCCAAGAAAATATTCCCGGTTTCCTGAGGCTGGCAACCCTTGGTTGTATCAATTGACAAAAGTATTCCATCCATTTACAAATTTCCGAGGCTTAAGAAACCCTGCATTATGGATAGTGTCAATTTGATTTACTGCCCAATGGCATTGTTGTTAATCGATGACCAAGACCCACCCATATGGACGTAAGGTACTTGTTACTTGTATCAACAATATGTTATGTCCCCCTCTCCGGAGATCAGAAGATGAGATGGAAAGTTTCTAACAGTAAAAGAAAGATCGAAGCAAACGTTATGTCCCATCGCTTCAGCAACCTAGTCAGTTTTCAAACTTCAGTTCGAGGGACTTTAATAAAGTTCTATTCTCAGTCAAAAAGAAAGTGCAATGATGGCTGCTTTGCGCAATGTTACGGAAAAAAGCAGATTTAACTTGCTGTATGGGAAAAGTACACCATACTCTAGCAGGGAAAAGAGACATTTTGACAAATAACAATTTATAAGCATCAACTCGGGCTATGCCATAATTAGTAGAGCATTGGGATACTATTTCTTTTTTAACATTAGCACGGTTTAATATATGAAGAACAATAAATCTCCGTTTCACCAATAGATTTAATCATCATAATGTAAATTAAAGTGTATAGTAATTCTATAATGATAATGAAATTCCAATCTTTCAGTATTGTGATCTTTCATGATTCTTACTCTTGCCCTTAAACTTCACCAATTCTTTCGCCCCTTTTTATCTGGATTTCAATTACAAGGAAAGGCTGGATCGTACTGTGTCTCACTTGTATTGAATTTTTCGCATGTGCACCAACGACTTCTTTGATATGTTTGACATATTTGACAATGAGAAGAGTGCATAGCAAGGGGTTGTATTCATAGGCGCCGACTTTTGATTTTAGCAGGGGGGGGGGGCTGAAACTAGAAATGAAAAACAATTACATACCAATTTCTCTAAATTATCAGGTAAGAACGCAGTTTGGTTCTTTGATTAACGATGTATTGTATTCTATTCATTAAAAATAGATGAAGATACTATGCCTATTCGGGAAATTAAGCTAAAAAGCTATAAAGAGCAAATTTTTGAACTTTTCTCAGAGGGGGCTCAGCCCCCCCCCCCCCCCCCCCCCCGTAGCAGTATCCAGGGGTGGCTCGAGCCCCCAAGCCCCCACGTAGTCGGCGCCTATGGTTGTATTAGATTCTGTATTCTTTAGTCTGACTTGAAAATTCTAGAGCATTAATCTTTGCTCCATGTTCGTTACATAGTGAAATCCATTGTCAGTAGGCACACCTCAATTCCCTCCCATACTACATACATCTCTTGGTTTATTTCACAATAGTTACTTTGATTTCACCTATAGCCTTGGATTAGTCAATGACGCAAGGAAAACTGATTACGGCTTTCAGTAATACAACCTTATATGCAATCATATGCAAACAGACGTGAGAGATTTTAGACGTTAGACAAAATTCTTTGTTTGTGTCCAAATCAAGGAAATCGGTTTTGACATTTATACTCACTGAAACCCTGGATGAAAAGATTACCTTTATTGTCTATTCACTTGAATTTGCTTTCACTGTAAATTTGAGTCTGTTCCAACCCCGAATCGTTTGTGAGGAAGCAAAATTTATAATTGCTTGCAAATTGAGCGTGACCCCAACTTTAATGGTCGTTTCAGAAGAATCTTGAGCATTGTAGAAATCTGCCGAAGAGGCCGAAGTTAAGATCTAAACTAAAATTTGAAATTTGTAAGCAGGCAATTCGCGTGGAATGTCACACCTTGATACCCTAATAGGGAAACTCTTCATTGGTCAGACAAGGACACTGATTGTGAAGTCTGAAAGGAAACTTTGGGCTATTTTGAATCAGAGCAGCTATTCGACATTTGGCAGGGGCGGTTATTCGGAGGAGGCGTTTAAATATCACTACTTCAAATTGAAAGAGGTAATTAAAATAATTATGGTTTCTTTACAAGCTTTTTAACAAAATAATTTAAGAATACTTTTCATATTGTAGACTCCATGTACATTTTCATCCCCATATTTATCAAAGTCCAAATTTACAATAAGAAACTCAGGTGCAGTTATATCGCTCGAGTAAATTTCTTATTCGACAGGGGCGCTTATTAATAAAATTAACCACATCCCGGGCGCCCATTTGGCATTTACCGTACTATCAGATAATGTGATTTCCGGTCTTAAAATGATAATGACAAAATGAAAATGACCACAAATTTTGGTTAAGAGGCTGTAAGGCCATGGCCTATAAAACCCTGATGGTCTATGCATACCAATCTAATTTAGTTTGGATTGGAATTCCCGTGTAGGAGGTCGAAGAGTAATTTGAAAGTTTCCGCTTCATTTGATTGACTATGTTCGCTGGCAAGCAGTTCCACTCTTGCACGATTTGCTGAGAATAGAAGTTCCTTCTCACATCTAGTCTGCATTCATTCAGTTGTGTTTGCGAACTCTTGTCTTTTATCTTGAAGATTCGAAGGGGCCATGAAATATTTTCAAGTTGTGATTATGTCAGCAAGCATTCTCCTGTACTGAAGGATCTTGAAAGTTTGTCATTTGATCCGATTTTAATGTTGATGTATCATCGTTAAATATGGTTTGTGATGTATTGCTATTGGGGCCATTCTACCTCGAATAACAGTTGTCCTCAGCCCTTTCCTTTACACACCAGCATGGTTTGACACTGGTGTCGTATCGAGCCGGCAGCGTACCGGCATCGTGTACACGGGGCCTTAGTGTTATTGGTCCATATTTTCAAACAATAGGGCTTGTTCTTTTTGACTAAGAAAACAATGGATGGTGCCCCCTGTCATAGTCCCTTATACGAGGTTCCGCTGACTTTATGTCCATCTGTTCTGCCTTTTGTGTTTGAAAAATATCACTTGTTTAAAAGACAGAAACATGTTTTCAGCAAAATCGAAGGAAGTTATAGATCTTAAGGCATGGCTTCGACAAAATTAGGTTAACGCCAAATTTAATGACTTGGTTCGAGCAAAAAGATCACAACATAATCCTCTTTTTGAAGGTATGAAGTGTTAAAACCTTTTGGTAAGATTTAAAAATAGAACAGCCGAGTAATTGGTCCAGTGTCATCAGCTGATGCCTGTTTTGAAGGGGAATGACCCTTAAAACTGAAATGATGGCATCGATCTAGAAACATGGCTAAATCCCTACACCCATCCCCTCGCCCGCCCCCTCCCTCCTGCATGGTACCAATCTCATCGCCTGCTTCTGGTTTACTCGTATTGGCTTTAATCTTGCGCTGATTTTTGAGTCATCTTGAGCGATTTTCAAGGCATTGAGAACTAACAAGGAAATGATGACGGTCTTCATAAGGAACAATGAAGTTGATGTTTATTGCTAAAAATCTTCCTGTTCAGTCACCACGTAATGCTCCAAGAATTACAGTAGGCTTTACAAGAAAGCAGTTTGGTTTCGTATGACCCTTTGCGGTACGTGTTTCCTGAGTAACGCCTATTTCCTTTTTATAAGAAACCAGAATCCCGAGGCTAAAAAGATGAAGTATTCAATCATGGTACCGGTTGTCTGAAGTTTTTGAAGCGTAGCCTACCACACAACGAAGTGTTTTAGTAGGGCAATGCCATGTCTGCTCTGCATGAAATAATTTACCCCAAAGAAGCCTAGACCATTCAGGGCAATGGGGAATAACTTACCCTGCAAAAGGGGTCAATTTAATGCGTTTGATGTAAACCACCCCATACCTTGAAGCCCTTGAAGTGCGAAGTCTTTTCTTGGACTAATAGCTAAACAGCCACAACGATATCCTACCAGCCTCCCTCGTGAAAAGGATGCAGGGTAATTCAATAATGTAATGATCCACCTTTTTCTCTCAATAACTAGGGAGACCCAGTCCCGCTGAGCCCCCCCCCCCATCTTTGCACCCTTTTCTCAACTCACTCCCCTTCCCAATGATACCAATAATATTAACACCATTCTCCATTTCGGAGCAATTACTTAAGTGTAACCTGTCATTGATTTATTGTGTATGACGATAATGTAAGAGATGCGAACCTTAATAACAAGGGAAATTGTATCCATATGATATAATTAGTCGTTTACCCATGTTTGTTTTACCCTGCGTTGCTTGAAGAATGATCGAAGAATCTCCATTTTTATGAAATTAGCGTCTTCCTTCAGGGCAAACTCGACTTTTTCCTCACATTGTATGTTGGTCGATTTACAGTTTGAGGATTAAGTATTGAAAGGGTTTTTCACAGAGAAAAGGTAAAAGGAAATCTGACTTTTGCCAACAATACAAACCAGTAGTGTTACCATCAGTAAGCGAAATAGAATTGACCTGGGTAACCTCCTTTTGAATTGGGATATACCCTTAGCACGTTATAATTGCTAGACCAGAATATTCTGTGTTTGCAAGGGGTTGAATGAGGGATAAAGTACAAATGCATCTTTTTTAGAAAGGCGCCATGTTCATAAGCTGCTAAGGATGTTGAGACGTTGAATTGAAGAAATTGTTGAGGATAGAGCCAAGGTCACCCTTTTCTCCTCTTGCAAATGAAAGGGGCAAAGATTAGTTACTATGAAACTGATTATTGAGTGTGAGTAATAAGATTGTTTTTTATAAAATCAAGAGTAAATGGATTTATTCATGGCGGGTTACCATGTTACGTATAACAACATAGGGTGTAATGGTGAAGTGTTTATGCATGATTAAAGCGAAGGATCATTTGGCAGCGATCAATGATTTGATTGTAGTGACAGGTTGTGTATGAAAAAAAACACCATGCTTCGTTAAACAAAACCAATGTGCTATAACCAATGAAATTCAGTCACAATTGAATAATGAATCAAGGAGAAATTTTGGCATGCTTTGCAGTACTTGGCAGGCGCACTGTAGCTGCTTCTAATGGGCCTAGGAAATTGCTTCAAGTAGTTAACTATTAATAAGAGTTTTTGCTTCGTGTTATATTTCACAAAGATTTGTCTTGCTTGGCGTTTCAAGATATAAGTTTAATTAGACCGCTATGTAGATTTTTTGCATTTCTAGACAATGAAAGGTTTGAAAGTAACATAAGACTAAACAGCTATTGTCATTCTATTACTTTTATTAGTATTTTTTGTTACAATTATCATTTCATTTTCTTTATTTCTTACTGTTTCTTTTCAAACTTAAAATTGTTTTTCCAAACACGTCGATATGGACACATGGCTTAATAGCTTGCCACAAATTCTTTTCATGTGTCTATCAGCCTAAAATTGTCTAATTATTTCTCTACAATGTATTGACATATAATGATTAATTAACAAAAGGTATTGTTGATCAACATGCATTCATTAACCAATATAATGCATTTAACCAAATTTGAAAGGAATTTTTGAGTTTAAAATCTTTAGGCAATGATTTAGGGGTTGTGCCTGAAATTGCCCGACGTGAAGGCTAGGGTCCCCGACAGGAGGGCTACATAACAGAATAGAGGGTATCTTCCCATGCAATAGAACAGTTATGCGTAATAATTCCCCTAAAGGCATAAGACTTTCACCCCGACAAGGGATTAACGCTCCCCGATGGGAGGGCTACAGCCCTGTGCCTCCCTCTTCGGCTACCCCTGCAATGATTAGCTTGATGGCTTTCAATGGAGCAAATTTTCCGAATGATTAAACTGAACTGTAATTATATAACATTACTCTCTTTTAAATCGTCTCTGTGTTGCTGTTGTTGCTGTTGTTATTGTTGCTGCTGCTGCTGATCCTGTTTTTGTGAAAACATCGAAAGAGATTGGAAGATCTAGAAGGGATGTAATTTCAGGAATTTTAAGCAAGCCGGTGAGTGGAGAAAACACAATATCTGGTTGTCTACCGAGTTTTTTGGGAAGAATTGAAACAATGTCAAAATTTAAAGGAACAACACAAAATGGCAGGAATTAAGAGACATAGGGCAATAATGTATGTTATGTCTTGATTCACCTTGTATTTCAAATGAAGAGAAAGTTCATTTTCAAAAAGAATGTTCACTTTTCACAACAACTTTTCTCCATAAAGAATTGATCCCAGGATAGCGATTAACTTTGAGTTAATAATCATAGAAAAGGGTTTATTTTCTAGAACCTCAGACGTGGGTGCTTACACTTGACAATGAAAGTCGACCCAACGGGCAGTGTCTTTCGTTCCTGCCTTTCTTTTCTTTAAATTTCTGTCTAAAATCAACGATATTTACCTGATTTTCCCCACTGATTGCCTCTTTGTCACATTTTCGGTCTTTGATTAGTTTAAGTGGGGCCAGTCTGCAGAGCGCGGCAGCTGCACGCACAAGAAAATATGCAACGGATCCACATGCACCCTAAAAATGAGGCCTTGCACGCGCGCATTGTATGCGCATAGAATCAATATAGGTTCACCTGGAGTTTCATACTACCTAAAGCGGCTTGGCTCACCCGAGAGAATCAGATTTACACGCCGTGCTCCCCCCCCCCCTTTATTATTTACGTTGCAGTTGCACGAGATCTCGTCGAGTTCTGCCATGCTCTGCAGACTGGAAGAGGGGTTTCAGATGATCGCAGGTAATGAGACAACACCTCAGCAACGTGTTTGTAAGAACGCAGCGCAATAACAAGGCCATATTGCGAAGCTGTTCTTTCCCGCTGTCAAAATGCTGTCAAAGTGACGGGCTCGATGACTCAAACAAACCTTCTTTGTGAGCTCAGTCTACCATTCTGTCTTTCTTTTCATTGTCTAAGGCCCACCCGTAGTGATTTGATATATTTGGCGAATGTTACACTGGCTAACGCCCGTCTAAGCATATTTATAAAATGTTGATGCAATTCAAGCCTTAGTGATAGTGCAAAATTTATTATATTACAAAGCCAGTCGAAAATGCAACCACTCCTTTCTTGAAACTTCAGAGAACAGGTTTGAGACATCTATTGTACAAGTAAATGAGGGGCAATAATTTTTATATGAACTTATGAATTTTGAAACAAGTTAGTTCTTCAGTTTTAAACAAAACTGCAAATCATCCAAGCTAAAGGGGGTTTTAGAATATGTAATAATGATACAGTCTGTTCTGTTTCTTTGAGATCGATTAAAATTTATGAAAGAAATAAAGTTTTGTTATATGGGGCAGGTATACAGGACAGGTAAACAAAGAGGGACAGAGCAGTAAGATTTTTTGGAATTGATGGAAACAGGGTCAGCAAATTTTTTAGGAAGAATTTTCTTTTTCCACTGGGCATTTTGTAAAGTAAATTTTGCACTGTCCCTTAGAAGAGAGATTAGACGGAGAGACATGTGTGCCTTTTTCGTTACAACTCCTTTGTTCATCTATTTATTCATCTGTGTCGTCACACAGTTAGTAATGACCAACGCACTTTACAAGACTCTCTCCTGTGCCCTTTTCACTTTTCTTTGATGTTCCCCAAGGGCATTTTCTTGCTGGCGTTTTAGGATGCAGCCGTATCATATAGATATAAAAATAAAATAAATATAGCATATCTATCTTACATTGCTTGCGAAATGCACGCACTGTTTGCCTCATGCAACGCTGCAAATTTTTTTAGAAAGTTCTTTCAACCTGTCCCTGTCTCCAGCTATTTTTCTCAATGTTACTAAATCGTCTCTGGTTTTAAACTGTTTTACTTCCATATCATTTTTGGCGTTTCCCTCTACAATATCGTTGTGTAATTTCACTGGCAATGTTATTCTTTGATTTCCTTTATATTTCTTGGCATTATCTGGTATTTCAAAGTAACAATCCATGGCTTGTTTACATGGTGCTTCTAAAGGGAGTCTTAACATATGCCCAAATGTTCTCCATCGAGTATCTTTCATACGCCGTATCATATGCCCCAGGCATTAATTTAAATGTAGATTAAATCTTGATACTTAACCCCCTTTTCCTGAATAAACAGAATAAATCGTCCAGTTTTAAGCAATATGCCAATCTGAAATTCAGGAGCGTCACTTGAGGGTTAAGAGAGAGGTTTGCCCCCAACTCAAGGAGTTATGGGGGTGATTCTGACAAATCCTACAAGTTTAAGCAGTGTAGAGAGTGATTTTTGCTGGAAAAAGTCCCGTCATCCTTTGACAACGAATCGTCAAATGCCACCAGTATTTTTATTCTCAGGTTTCAATAACAATTCCTTCAGTGTTATTGTACAAAAGTGAATGTTGATATGCGAACAACCTAAACAGCATTAGAGCCTCAAATTATCCAAGAAATAAATATGTGGAGAAAGATTATCCTTTTTGTTTTTATTTCACCCTTTAATCTATTTTCATGTTTTGTCAATCTGTTTTATGGATAGATCAAATCAGAATACACTTTTCAATAACAAGGTAGAAGGAAAAACTGTGTTGAGTACAAGTGGTTGGAAGGTTAGTTACCTCTGCGAAGGCAACAAATGAGCACAACACAACAACATGAAAATAGTCCGCTGACCAACCGCAACGATTCGAAACATTTCCGGTGTGCAATGTTATGGCAATGGTTATGGCCCGCCGATCGCAAACAATATTCGATTTTTTGATCGATGGAAAAGTGTTTTAATGCCGATCGGCTGTTGTTTTCGCTCACGTTTGTGCCGGTTAGAAACCAAAATGCCCACGAGCAACCGCATAAAGGAAGACACATAAATGTTCTCGAAATTGACATAATTTGCCGCATGAATCGCGCGTTCTTTGGCTGTGTGCTCTTGGAAAGAAATTTTTTATCGAAGGACCTGCAACGTAGGCCTAGATTGTGTTCATTTATACATGACCTTGCTTGTGTATGCGACATTGGACCATGAACAAGCAACTTAGACGCATCGCCACCATGAAAATACCATGTTAATAATAAATGCAGTGATCTTTTGTTCGTTTTGCTCTTCTAGTGGATTTCAAGGAATCTCGACTAGACTAGCTCGGTTTTGAAACGAAAGATAGTCGCTGTTACTGTTCCGGAATACAAATTGTCTCATTATCAGTGCCTGTGGCTAATTTTCAATCGTATTGGCTTCGTTCCTCAAATTTTTGCACTGATAACATCAAATTTATTTTCGATATTTGAAGTTTATTCTCGCGAGCTTCGTTCTGTGTGTTTAAACGATCACTAGAGATCAAGTATCGTTTAAATGTTTCTCTTCACTGGAAAATTTAGAAATGGCTACTGACTCTGCAAGACTATCGCCAAGGCTGAATCGTTGTAATGGTACAGCTAGTCCAGACCAGTGTAATCCTCACAATAATAATGAACAATCATTACACATTGTAGTAGAACCTCAAAGAGATGGATTGATGAATATGATAACTTTGGTAAGTCCGGTTAGCGGCCAGATTTATTCGCAATATATTGCTGAAAATGGAGCGTGCATAGTAATACAACCCGGGTTTGTTTTTAGAGTCCCTTACCCACAGGAACACAACATTGCACCATTTCCCCCACAACAGTTCCAGCAAGTGCAATATGTGCCAAATGCTGCCCCATATGGGGTACAAGTTCCTGGAAATATGTACATGCCTAGGGGATTATCTGCCCCTATTGAAAATCTTAACCCAAATTGCCATATTCATGGTACAACGAACTCGCCGAATGGCTTTCCTCAGAATCTGGATGAAACTCGAATTGATCGGAGAAATTCGCAAAGAAAATTCAGAGACAATAAACTGCAGAATTGTAGCTGTCATTTTAATTACCATACTCATAAGATGGGATCGAATTTCAAACACGGACCAAGAAGAGAACCAAGAATGAATGGAACTTCATCTGTGACGAGTGAAACGTTGACTGCCAACGAAAATGGGAATGGTGAGTGAAAATTCTCACGTTTTTTTATTCGCCTCATCATTGTTGAAGGAATATCTTATGCCTGCTGTTACCTGCTGTTATTTTAGATAAACATCCCATGTCTTGAGGTGCGAAATGCCATTCAAAATATTTCTTAATATTTTTAATTTGTTATGGTCGTCTGCTGGTCGATCCTCTTTTGGTGGGAAATTTACGAGCCGCGCGTAAGGTTGGCACATGCCGCGCGTATTTTCCCAACCACGCTAAAATATGTGCTTTTGAATAAACGCGCGGTTGACGCGATGGGCGGCACAGTTCCTAGGCCTAAGCTTGCTTCCTCCAGCCGAAATGGACTCCGCCGAATCGTCGCCTTCGTTTAATGTTGGAAGTAAGTCTTTAGCGCATAATATAAAGTCTTTAATGATAATGTAAATACTGAATTTTTTAGAAAATTAACATTGTTGGAAATTAGCTGTAGTTTGAATTGTTCGTCGCGAAGAATCATGAATTCTTGGTACTTTGTTGAGATCGTTTCGCGAAGTACCTAGATGGGAAGTGAAAACCTACTAAATATCATCTGCATTTGAATCTTGGCAGTGGTCTTGGTTTTGATAAACAAGCAGATAAAAGCATTAAGTAGTTCAGTAAATTCTCTGAAGCCAATGTTTTAAGTCTTTTCTAATTATTTATGAAGTCATTTAGTCGGTTAGCTCGACAGTAAGGTTACGTGTCCCTATGCAAACTGACAGGTCCTCTAAACATGACAGATAAATTTGAAATAGAAAAATCAAACGATTTCTTCATTTGAAATTACATCATAATCCCCGCAATTGAAGGCGTTTTCTAACATTTGGGCTTCTGTAGCTTTTTGGTTGAAAATGGTAAAAGGTAAAAGGTCGTTTGACAGGAAGAGTTTAAATTTCGCTTTGACTTGGCGTCTATGTTATTTTCAACCTAATGAGATTTTGAAAGCGCTGGTTTCTTTTTAACATGGTTCACTATTAAAACTTTATATGCCTATAAAAAGATCAACCTGCAATAATTGTCTGCATTGTTGTAATTAGAAATGACCAACATTGGTTTGAGCACAAGCGGTTTTGTGGACCTCAGATAAAAATTGGACTCAATAGGTTATTGTCCAAGCAGAATGGAGTTTGTTGATCCTTGAGATGAAATTACGTAATAAGTTGGAAGGAAGATGGAAATTGAATTTGAAAGTTGAAGCAATAAGAGACTTTGTCTTAGCCAGAAATTATTTTCCTTTAAATCTATAGGGCTGAATTTATCAGCAAATTTTCCAACTTTGTTGTTTTATGCCAAATTCTCCTTTGAACAAGACAACTAGCACCAGCTATGGTCACTATGCATCTGGAAATTGAATGACGTTAATTTATCAAGGCATAATACTCAAGTGTTGACATAAGGATAAAAATTTTTATTTAGACTTACAAGGAATTACAAAATATTTCAATCAAAAATGCTTATAAACTATAAATAAGTAAACAAATAAACTGTGTTGGAGTAGAATTAATTTTGGAGTAAAGTTTGGAGGGTTGTTCCTTTCAGCCCAATTGAAACTGCTTTATGATGAGCAGGGGAGATAAAGTATGAAAAACACTAATCTAGTTATATATTTGTTACAACTTTTGCAGGTGCCTTAATGAGGAACATTTAATGAAAATTAATAGCAAAGTGTTGTTAGAGGTGTTATATGATTTTCTGAGCTGATTAGCTTAGCAAGTTCATGTTTCTAATGGTAACCTGAAAATTAATTCTCATGAAGAGTAGAATGTGAAACAAATTTGCAAAATGATGAACTAAACTATGTGTGAACATGAAAAATCCAAATGTAGTTTTTGAAGTTTTTAGTGTGCAAGAATTTATAAAAAATATTAAATTTATGATGATTTGGGGGAGGGGCAACTGTAAAATAATTACATGTAATAATCATTAGAACAATATTACTTTTGGACATTTCAAGAGCTTTATGACTGCCAGAGGTGAAATAAACAATATTATGAACATGTTAGACAAAATTGTCACTGCAAAAGTAATTTAATTCCAGACATGAGAAAAGGGGCTTATAATTTCACTGGCTGTAGGGGGTTTCTCTTTGTAAAATGAGAGGGGATTCATGTTTTACCCCTGCCTGCAAAAATCCAATACAGGCGTCTGTGAGGTCATGTGTTTTGTTTAAGTTCTGGTTGTAAGATCTGTTTTCTTGGAAATTTCATGCTTTGGTTTAAAACTGATGTCCTATGCTAATTAATTAAAAAGCTCTCTTGAAATGAAGGGTTTCTTCAAACTGAAGGAAATGTGAAGTTGTTGATTTCAATTCATGAGCAACTATCTCCATTGCACCTTTATTGCTGAAACAGTCCTAGCTAGTTAGGAGGAAGGGTTAGTCATCACTCAAAGAGAGAATGGGTGCCACAAGATTCAGTCATGGAGAGCTACAATCATGACAATTGGTGCTCTAGGGGGCTCAGTTGACAAATTCATCAGTTTACGATACAATAATGTAAAAATCTATCTTTTGCTCTCAATAATAAATGGGACTCAGGCCTTAGAGCCCCCCTCCCAGCTCTACACTTCACGCTTCATGGATAAAGTGAGTTTTGGGCATGCATTTCAAAAATTGAATTAGACAGGGGCTGATGTGCATGGTGTGTTTACTCTTATTTGATGCAGAAGTCTCATTTTCAAGCAAGTTGTGGCTTTTAATTCCTCAATCCATCATTTTAGCTATTTTAGACATGCATTAAACCAAATTTTTTAATCAAAATGAAGTGCCACTCTATTGCTACTGTAAAGTTTTCCCCAAAATTACAAAATCCAAAGAATGGCTTAAAATCTTGGTTGAGTGATAAAAAGTCCCCTTTTCTGTTTGGAACAGAACAGATCACACCTAGATCACGTGCAGATCACGTACAGATCACGTGCAGATCACACCGAACCCTTTGTCACCTCAAGTGCTATCAGGCTCATGTTGCTATCATTATCTCCTCATTTTAAGCAGGTCTTGAACAATATTTTATTACTTAAAGGATTCTAAAGAAAATATTCGCATAGGGGGTCTTTTGTTTAAAAATAAACTTTTTTTAGATTTTATTGTTGTTTGATGCTTTGAAAAGTATTTACAATATAAATCAGGAAGGACATAACAAAATGCGTTCTATTGATATTAAAAACAAAGTTACCAAGAATAGCAAGGAAAACAATTCATTCAAAAATGCTAACTGTGCAAAGGAAACTATTGATCTTAGAGTTAAATTTATCTGCATCTAAATTACCCGTTACTAACTTTATTTATAGTAGCTTTGTTTCATATAAAGAGTAAATACTGAGCGAATGAGAGGATTTTGGGATAAAAAATTATTATTTGAGCGCACACTAAAGTATATCTAATTTTTTGTTTTTGTAATTCTTTGTATTTATCCTGACCACCAAGAGGATTCATAATTCCTGAATGCAAGTTTAAGTAAATCACTGAAAAGAAAAGTAAAAAATCTAAGATAAATATTGTCTACTTCCGTATGTTTTGTTTGGTTACTCATTGTCTTGATTTGTCAAAGAATTTCAAAGGATAAGGAGGATTTTTCGACGTGGGGTCCTAATCTACAAGTCGTTTTCAGTCATATAAATGCACGAAGAATTGGAGTCGTTTTGGATAAAAAGAACTTTGAGGCCCTGTCAAGCTTAAAAAGTTCGTTAATTAAGCTATCCTTGAAGTATCGTTTTAGACTTTGTAGAAGTCCCCCCTTTAGCACTAAATGTGTGCCACTTTTTAAGCCAATGTACCGTTCTCACTAATTTTTATGCCCTCTTCGTCCTTGTTTCCCAGATATAAAAAAAAGAAGTATATAGTTATTGGGAAAAAAGTTTAATGGAGGAAAACACGATCCAGGGGCATTCAAGTACTAAGTGTCTTCGGACCCTTCATTTTTTCAGACGAGAAAAGCAGACCAACCTGGCCAATTAAAAGAGAAATATGTGAATAGGCAAAGTAAACAGAAAATCATTTTTTTCGGATATGTCTTAAAAAGAAACAAATTAAAGAAATGTAGAAAAAGACAATTTTTGGGACACAACTAACTGGTCCAGGTTCTTGGAGGAAAGCCAACATTTGGGACAAAGCCAGGACCTGAAATTCTTTGGGGTAAAAACCGTCCCGTATCAAATAACCAGCCTCAATTTTGGCGTGGCTCCTTCGCCTCAATTCGGAAAAGATTCTTATTTTTTGACTTTGATCATGGCGTCGCTCCAGATTTCGTTTGCCATCTGTAAAATTGGTTAGACGATTGTATGGGAAATTTTCTTTCCAAATGCCTGTGATAATCTTAAAATTCACCGTTGAAGTTGTTTGCTGAATTGCTTATACAGCCTGACAACTTTAAGGTAATATTTGGTCAGCTGATTTCAGTATCAATCATTTTTATTAGTTTTAGTGATCGTTTTGCTCATATTTTGCCATTTTTGTTTGGGAGTTTTTCCTTCCCATTTTTCTTCCTTGTTGAACAAACCTACGCGTCATTCCCTAATCATTTCTTCTACCACCAAGGCCACCTTGAGGAGGATCAAATCGGCAATGAAACCGGTTGCAAAATACAACGGTTGTCGTCAAACAAGGGTTGTGCAGTTTGCTCACAAATTGTCTATAAATCGGGCTCCGTACAGATGCATTTTCCAGCAGCCTTCGTGCAGCCCCTACCAGGGCCGTCGAGAGCCAGTGTGGACCCAGGGGTATATCATTGCACCGGCCCCCAGTGAGCAATAACATTTTTCATTGAGTAAAACTTTTGCGGGCCCCGAACTTCCGACTCCGCCTACCCCCCCCCCCCCCCCCTCTCGACGGCCCTGGCCCCTATTCTTTCTTACAACTCAATCGAATTTTGAACTTGCTAGAAACAGCGGGGGCTGCACGCAGACTAATTTCCAGTTGTTCTAGAAGTTAAGGGGCTACTATCGGTTCCAGGTAGTTCCAGGAGGACCCAAGCCTGCAGCATTAACTTTCAGAGCAATCACTATGTTTCTAGAGAGAAATGTGTCGATCATGATTGACTATTGAGTATTGCGTGACTTGATTTCGGCTACTTCATGCTTCGATTAAAGAGTTGGCTTGACTGCAGGCAAAGCTGAAAAATATAATGTCCACTTTCCCTTGAATGATGGTGGCTTGTCGCTTGGAGTAAACATTAAATCTCTGATCAAGTTCTGTAAATGTCTTTATCGATTTTTACATATTAACCGGTTGTTTGACATCTTTATACCTATTTCCAACATTTCTTGATGCGTTGCAGACTCAGTAGGGCCGAATCTAGCCATCGCTGAACAGGGGGGCAAGAAATACAAAATTTCCGACAATTTCCGCCAGCCAATTGACTTCAAAACAATAGACCCGTTGTTTAAAGAATCATAGCTCATTGTTTAATCTATTGTTTAAATCAAGTCAATTTTCCGATGAAATGGCAATTTGTGGTTTTTCCCCCAGCCCCCCTCCCCAATTGGCTTCGGCCCTGAGAATCAGCCAGGGTTCTGGGCGACCAGCCTTTGAATCATTCAATCATTGTCTATCTCGATTTTGTTTGCTTTGGTTCGATTTTTTGGTTCGATTAAGTTAAATTTGGTTCGATTTTGTCAATGTTGGTCTTGCAGTCTTTACCTCTCTACGATCATTTGGATAATTTGGTTTCCCAAATCCTTTTTGTGAGATTGTACATTTTCGTCTGTAAATCAAAATTTATATGATATTGTTGGTCCGAAGTCAATGCGAAACTCAATTGACAAATGAATTTATTGTCTTGATTATCACTTAACCCAACTTTCCAAACCATCTAACCTTTGGTAAATAGGCCCATTATCTGCGAGTTCGATAAAGCTCTTTATTACACTCTTTGCCGCTCAAGAAACTTTCACTTAGAGTGCTCAAGAGCTTTTTCCGGATCTAAACAACGTTTCGAGAATGTTGGAATGGAAATAATCAGCATAGTTGGTTAAGATAAATCGAATGATAGAAAAGGCTTTGAGTAACGAAAATGAATTATCTTCAGATTCATAAATACTCGTTGAGCACCGCCCTTGACCGAAATGACCCGTCTTTTGAAAAGACGCTGTTTTTTCTGTGAGTTTTACTTGCTTGTTTTAAGTTGTCTAGGTCAGCCATTCCAAGAATCGCTTCGGATTGAATCAATAGAATCTATGCTGACGATCTTTAAACTGTTTGACCTTCATCATTTCAGACTAACTCATCCTCTTCGCCTCTAAATCATCTAATATATTTATGAGATTCAACGTCGCCTACTGTTAATTGAGTTCTGCTTTGTATGCATCTAATTAACAATAACAGCCTTCACTTCATTGTTGAATTATTCTACACCGTTGAAATGTTCAGGTGTTCTTGCCGTTGCTTGAAATTGGGTTCTGCAACTGCTTAATTTTTAGCATTGCTCATACACTTAACTGCTTAACTAGAGCTCGTCTTTATGAAGAGCGTACTAAAGGCAAACTTTCTGTGCGATGCCACCAATTCGTTGTTCATCATTTCCTTTTTGTCAGTTAATTTGAAATTTATTGTGTTTGATTCGACAATTTTGACTACCCTTCGATTGAGACAAACTCTGTCCCAACTCTTTGAAAGCAATTTCAGCTGTGGTAAAATCATTTCGAGAGACCCTTGTCAGAAGAAAGCTATCCAAAATCCAGCAATTTCCGACAATGGCAAAATCAATAATAATAGATGCTGAATATAAGGACGACTTGATAATAAAAAACGGCTCATTTGAAATTTAACACCCAAGTCCCGAAAATCTACGCCAAAAATTCTCTAAAAGATACATGATTTCAGAGTATAGAACCTGTAAATTCCTGACGTTAGTTAAAATATGTAAAGGAAATTTATACGTCTATGATGTCAAAAAGTAGAATGATGTCCCTGACAGCATTCGAGATCAAGAATCTCATGGCTGTTTTGAAAAAGGTTTTTAGAAATATCCTTCGGCATGCAAACAGGACCCTTTGGCAGAGCAGTATCTTAAACTTGAAAAATTGTGTAGCGTGTATAAATATTCATTAAAATAGATAACCCCTTGAATTCCTATGGCCTTTTACACGGTTGTTGGAAACGTAAGCATTCCATGCACAAAAGAAGATAAGTCGATCCGTTCCGCCTCCAAATCAACAATGCAGGGTTGTATTTTTATTAAATTTTAGATCTTTTGAAGATGATTGATAGTTGCCGGAGTATTTTTTTGATTTTTTAATTCTTAATTTTTTATTTTAATCTCATTTACATCGTTAACTTCATATTTCAGACCAAAATGCTTCAGATGGAAAAGAAACTGATGATGATATTCCTGTTCTGGCACCGCCAAAGGTTAGGCCATTTTTGATTGTTTCACATTTACACTTTTACGATCACATAACTTGATTTTTAGCCACGGTTTTTTCTCTCCCTCACACCATCTTCGTAACACCAGAGTGTTAAGAATTAGATTGATGATGTATTTTCCCCAAATTGACTCTGTTGTAATTTTTGGCTTTGAGTTTTTTTCAATCGTATATTGGTTGTTCATTGCCCCTCTCTCAACATTTGCCCGGCTACGTTTCAGTCAGTTTACAAAGGGCGTTAATCCGAAACACTGCCACAAAAACACTTTCTTAAATAGGCGCTAAACAGCCCTAGCAGATTTTTACCTTTAAGATATGCGTAATTTTGAAAAATAGAAGAAAACACAAAATGGACTAATATACTAGATTATCATTATTATTTCGCTACTTTTTTTTAAAGTTGGTAATACAGCAATAGTTTCATTAAAAGCTAATTAAAACCAACTAATTAAATACTAATTGCAACTAATATAAACTATTTAAGCTAATGATACGTCATACATTGAATGGCAAGTGAGTAATGGGGATAATAAACAACAGAAGAAGGGGTTATAACGAAGGGGTAGTGGATCGATCTGTAAATGGTTCAAAATGCGACATGAGCATGAAATAGCTGACAGATTTTTGACATTTGATTTTAAGATGCTCACGTTTTTGCTTGATGTGAGTTCAGAAGGGAATGAGTTCCACACCTCTTGTCATTTATAGAATATGGGAATGCGTACGCCACAGTGTTTTGCTTGCTCCTTATTAAAGTTATTCCCCCAAGGTTATGGGTTGACTCATTTATATTTAATGTCTTTCATGATGTTTGTCAACGATCTTGTCTCCCAAATCTCTTTTTGGTCGACATCCATCAAAAACTATTACAAGACCATTTGTAAAGGTTGTTTTTATTCAAATTTTTCTCTTAACATGATCGTTTTTATCAGTTGTGTGCCTGTCGAAATAACTTAATCTCCAGTCGAAATAAATTAACATGTTAATTGATGTTTAGTCTTTAGATTTGGATTCGTATAATTTGATATCGTGCTTTTTTCATAATCGATCTTCTTGTATTGGCCTTGGATTGTAAAACAGATTTAGAAATGACGACTTTTTTTTCTTATCATATTTAGCTTTTCATAATATTAGTTATGTTTTATATGATTATGATAGACAATCGTTGATTAATTTTTGTCAAGACAAAACATATCAACTGTTTTTTAATGAAACGAACGATAAAGGAAAAATTTCGTGAAAGTATCTCTGAAAGCCCGTACTAGAAACGAATGCAAAACGACAATAATTTTGTGAGATATCGAATAATAGCGAAATTTTAGCTAGAACTTATGTAATTCCAGTTTGGAAAATTTTGTTGAGAAGGGGGACTGAACGAGGGAGAGGCAGATATTTACACTTGAATCAATTTATACAGCAAGGAAAGTTGTTTGTTGTGCATAGTAGTTTTAATCCTAGCCTCCAGTCTACTTTATAAAGTAAGCAGCCTCTCTATAAAGTCTCACATTGGTATTTCAGCCTGATATTCCCCTCCATTGTAAACTCTGCTTAAAATTTAAAAGCTGTTGCAGCTGTCCCAGTTGTATCATTCTGAGTAGTTTTCTGTGTCGATGTTCTTAAGTTATTATGTAGGGGGGACGTTCTGAATATTTCTGTTCATGGGGGCTTTGTGGCTCGATAAAGATGGCCTATTAATTGGATAGTTTGCTGTAATTGGATGTTTGTGAATAGTAATTTGCATCATTTTCTATAAATATTATCCTGTCCTTCCTCGCTTAAGTTCTTGTTTATGTAAAATATCTCTTTAGCAATGCTCTTAAATAGTGACACTTATGTTCTTCATTAAATATGGACTTTATTTCTCTTAGGCCACTGTCAAAGATGCCCGAAGTATTCATTTATCATGGGAAGATTGCGTGGTCAATAATAGCCATCTGGCTGAAAGTGGATTCGAACTTGAGATGTCATCAAAAGGAGGAGCTTTTAAAGCAGTTTACAGGTACGGCTATCTTGCATTTTAATACCAAATTTATTTGAATAACCACACACAAAGCTGTTTGCTTGGTATTTAGAATTCTGGAGTTTTGCTTGTCATTCGTGAACTGTGCAGGAGCACCTAAGGGGGGATAGAGGGGACAATTGCCCTTCGTACCCTCAGAGAAAAGCTGAATTCATTGTTTTGCCAACCCCGTTCTTACCATGCTGCCCCCCAGGGTGCAGCAGTCCTTTATGGAAAGGGGAAAGGATACTGAAATCAGGGATCGTCACTTTGTAGAGTGAGTCAGCACATTTGATCTGCAAAATCGCCTTCTGGGGTCCATTTTGCGTGAAAAATTATCCTGTTATAGTAAATTTTGTCTTGAAAAAGATGTTCTTTTCATATTTGGGGAGGGAGGCTATCTCTATACAAATGCTCAATTGACAACCCTGATTGAAGCACTTTATGATTTCCCAGAACAGTAGTTTGACTTAGAAAGTGTTATGTGAAATTCCTCTCTTGATTACAATGTCTCTTCCAACAACATAAATTAATCTTCCTTGTCCATATTGCTCAAATCGCTCTGACTCTGCTTGATACAGTAGTATAAGCAAAATCCAGTTTTTTTTCGTTTTCAAGTTGTCATGTTATCTTGATACGTGTTATTTTAATATTTCTGAAGTTGCCGGTCTAATTCTATTGCATGCAACGAACTTTTCATGTAGTATTTTATGCCGAGTGCTATCTCGAGAATCTGCTATCATCAAAGGTCCCTAGTTTTTTCTAAACAAAGAATTCGTTTGCTATTTGCCACGGAAATACCCTCTGGAAGCTGACAATTATTCCAACCACTTGGCGCCATTAAGATACGGTTATCGACCTATCAAATTTCTATCAACGTAATATTGTCCTCACAATCAAATTTCCAAGAATCAGTGAATAAGACAAATTGAACACAATTTTAAGCAGTGTTTTAAGCACAATCTTTAGGCGGTTCTTTTTACTTAAAGGCGTATAATCGCATTTAATTCCAACACATTTGTCTTACATTGAGGTGCAACCAGGATTTGAGCAAAACTAACCGCAATTAGCATTTTCTCGCATTTCTAAGTAGTTCTAAAGTACATCTAATTACTTTCGTCGCCATTTTGCAAATCCAGGAACTGATTCAGCTCAAGGAGAAGGTGTTGTGACGTTATCTTCCATTCAAGTTCTTTATCGAAGTACCACGAAGAGAGTTCTGATGTATTAACCCCCGTGTTCAAAGACGTATCCTCGGGCAAGGGTGGCAAAACTATGAAAAAATATGGTAAAACGACAGCAAAATTTAGAATTGAAGCTGTGTTATTCTGGAACGAGGGACAATCGCCCCTTGTCCCTGCTGTAGGTACCCCTGCCCTTGTCAAAATTGAAAACGAGTTTGAAATACCCACCCCCCCCCCCTAGTAACAGTTTGTAAGGTTGAAATTGAGCAAATTTTGCTTTTCCCATTCCAATGATTTTTCGACGTACAGAGGGGAATTTGCTTCTAATAATGGTAACAAGATTTAATGCCATCTTTCTAAGGTTTGGATTGCAATCGATCTCTTTTTTCACTTTATTTTTTGTCCTATGAACTTTGTTTAAGCTACACGCAGTTTCTTAGTGAGGATGACAGAAGTTTTAAATATGAACACAAAGTAGGGGAATAATACCACCAATGGCAGGCAAAGGTTTCACAAGCAACACCCCAATACCCCAGATATATTTTTATGTCAGGTGTCTACCGACCTTCTTTATAATCGTTTCTTTTTTTGACTGAAGAAAGTGGACAATGTTTCAAGGGCAATTTTTGTCCAGGTCATTGGCTAAAGCACGTGAAAATAGTCATTTGTATTGGTTATAAGTAAGTGGATGTATCTTGTCATTTGTACCTATTATGAATGTTCATCAGGACTTGTCTATTTTAAGACAGTCTAGCTAAGTTTTGCTGCAGATATAGCTACAGCCGCACGTCAAAAGACTTTCCACCGATAAATATTTTCATTGATTATTCAAATGCACCCGACACGTTTAAATGAGTACTACGTGGATCATTTTGGATCCTATTATAGCAGCAAAAATCAAATCATGTAAAATGGACTAAGAAATCAGTTTTCTACCAGGTCAAATTTATTTATAATATTTATCAATAGAAATACAATTACTGAAATGAGTTGAACGAAATATATAGCTTGAGAGGCTAAATTAAACATGCTAAGCCCTATTCATTCTAGCAGATGTCAGTAGGGAAAAGTTCGTTGTTCGGCTGGGGGGGGGGGTGGTCCCAAAAATCGGAGGAGATTTTTAAAAGCAGAAATGTGCAAGTCCACACTTTCATCTTGTTGATACGTGAGGAATTTTACGATTAAGGTGAAATCAGGGCTAAGCATGGAGATACTGAGCAACGCAGAGCCGCAAGAGGAAAATGCAGATATAACTAGATAATTAAACTTAATAACAAAACACGACGGTTGAAGTTGTTACTTAAAGTTTCACGCTTGATGCGATCTTCAGGCAACTCTGTTGTTGACCTATAGCTCTGCTTCTTTGGAATCGAGAACTATTTTTAGCAGACCGGTTAGCAGTATTTTTCATTAGCAAGATAATTATTACATATTCATATAATACACATATAGAGCTTCTTCAGCTTACGGTATAAAAATTAGAAAAGACTGCTGGCTTAATAAACGTTATTTGAAAAAAAAGGTGTGCTGGCACCGGTAGGCACCCTGATATTTTCACCTCTACTTTCCTTGGTACATCATTTAGCACATTGATGTTATGTCGCAACACATTAAAAACCTTTTTCTTCCTGGGACTTTTTAGACTTTGGTACGACTCTAGTTTGAATGGGAGTTATTTGAAGATGTGGATCATGCATCACGTGATTAGAGGAGTAATGCCTATGATTGGCTAATTGTTTTGACCATCGAGTGCCTCTCAATAGCCATGTTATACATTATTTATGAAGGTTGAATTGAACATTTTGAGTCCATTAATTAAAAGTGGAAACCAAACAGCGTTTGATAATGTATAGAATTCTAACCAACCCAGCCATTAAAGTGACGCGACGGTGGCTTTGCCATTCTGTGGTTGAATTCTCAGAATGGGTCATCACCGCATTTCCTTTCCACATGGATTGTGGTCCCTTTTCTCTTTCCCATCAATATCAGACCACGAACCTTAAGTAACATGCGAACAAATGGCATGTAATGTTATTCAACTCCTCCCATTTTATAATTAGAGACAAGTCTGACCTTGCTGGGAGACTCCTGCCTAAGGCTCAGCAAATGCACTTAAAAACGAGAGACAAATTGTTCCGGCAAATCTTTGCGCGATCTGTTGATCTTTCAAGATCGATATGAATTGATTAATTTGTATATTTATTTTTTGCAAAAAATTCCTGTTCATTCCATCAAAGATTGATTTTAAGAGTTACAAGAGAGTTGCTTAAGTACCATATTATGCTAGTTATCAAACCTAATATATGTTTAAGAGATTGATTTCGAAAAGGATGGCATTTAGATTACCTCAAATTAAGTTAATAGTTGTTCCTTACATATTATATGTATATTTTGTAATTTATTTAAAAGAAGAGTATGCGATCATTATCAGTGATTTGCCATCGCTGTATCATGAAACTAAATTTCATTCTTTAAAATTATATAGTTTTTTATAAGTTACAACATAACCAAACCCAAACTTATGATCAAAATTAAGACATTTTAATTTGTGAATCCCTATATTACGATATTTTATGTCAAAATAGCACATAATCAGGCTAGCAATCTCGGCCATCGTATCATTAAACTAGTTGTAATACCAATTAACATTAATCTATTCATAAATCCTTTGAAAGTCATATCGTGGGATCGTCTTTACATTCCAGCTTAGCATTTCATGTTTTCGCGAATTCACTTTCAGCCTTTAATCAAATTCAGTTTGCAAAGTGTTAAATCGCTCCAGGTGAACTTAACCAAATCTGATTTTCAAGGTCAAATGCCAAGATAGATGTGCTGTAACTCAAGTCACTTCTGTAGATTATAGGAGTTGTTTTTCACATAGCCTAAATGACCTAAGGTAGAAGGCTTTGCCATAACTACCCATAATGCTTTTCGTTGATTACTTTCAGACAGTCTCAAAATACAGGATGGCCTAACCGTTTTTGGAAGTCTCTGGGGACAGCTTTTGTTGGTGCAGGGCTTTCGTATTACAGAAAACTGCAAATATATCGCTTTAAACGAAACGTCACTGGAAAAGTATTTTGATGCCAAAATGGGAAATATGAGGTTTCTGTGGGTAAAATGTGGCTTTCGGTAAAATCAGTCGGTAAAATCCAACGAAGGGGATAATACAATCAATAATAACTTGCTGCATGGATATTTTCCAAGGAAAAAATTTTACAGATCTCTCCTTGATCTCAAGTTGCTTTTAATCTAAAAAATTTTAGCCCCGATGGCATATTAGTGCTAGAGCAGTGGTACGAGTTTTGATACAAACAGATTGTTATCCAATGACATTTAAACGAAGTCTTAAGTTACAAATGCCTATACTGACACGTATCTTTAATTCTGCAAGACCACTGCTGTTTGGATCGACACTGTTTCAAAGTTGAAACACGTTTATCCATTTTATCTTTAAACCATGATTTAGGTAAGGCCGCTACTTCTGTTTTGCCGTTTGTCGATACCAAACCAAGCCGCGCGGTGGGAATCAAATACGCGCGCGTTACCAGATCACAATTCGCCAACTTCACTCCCTTTCGCTTCAAAGCTTCTCAGTACGTCTTTTTATCTTCAAAAATTTACCTCGCCTTCAAAGCCTGCCGTATAATCATTGAGTTGAGGAGGTCGCTATTAATTTGCTCAAAGCTCATGCATCACAAAAAGAGCCTGTCTTTCGGACGCCCTCTACTTGCTCAGCAGTGGTTGTGCTTTGCTTTTTGCGGAGTTTTAGTTTGACGCTGCTTCTAATGGGAAGTAAATCGATTGTGAGAGTTATTCACCTGCCTGCCATGTTTCAAATGTTCGTGCGCCTTGACCTGTGATGTACACAATTTGCATTCATGGATGACAATTGAGGATGTGCAACCCTCCTAACTACGAAAATGGCACCCCGGTGATTACATGACATAGAGTCAGATGACAAACTCAGCCATTAATAATTAGTAGAAATTCAGAAAACTAATTGGAGATTCTAGTCAAAATGATGCCTATTTTCAGACAACGTGACTGCCACGTTCCTATATTCACTATTTGTGGTTCCTACCCCTTCTGGAAGAGGTGTTTTTTGTAGTTAAAATTAAACTCACAAGAAACATTTTTCCAGGTCGATTCTCTATTCTTTTTCATTATTCGCTTAAACATCTTTCTAGTAATGTTTTCTACGTTCAGTACATGGTTGAATTTCACATCGTTGTCCCTAACACTCTCACCTTTTTTATTGATTTTCACACTTTCACTCAAAAGTAATACTTAATTTTTATAGTTCACATTTTAGTTTCTTAGATGAAATTTGAAATAATCTTTCAGTAATGTTCCATTGGTTATTTTCTAGTGGCAGTGCTGTTGAGCATCTTGAATATTTGAGTCCGGCTACGGAATATACTTTCAGGTAAATGTTGAAAATTCACTTTTCTCATTTGAACCATTTTAATTTAAAGAATATCCATTTTTTTATTTATAAGACAAAGAAGCCTGTGTCACAGGTCATGAAAGTACCAATCACGGTGTGTGTGCAAACTCAATATATTCTTGTTTTAAGGGCTTCCCCAGTAGCGCTATCTCTGTACTTAATTTGATTGGTCACTTAACATAGATGCAATAGAGTTGCGCCAAAGATGTTCTTTGGTTGGTTGATTTTCAGGGTAATCCCCCTTACCAACCTTTGTTGCCTCTTGCCGACTAACCAATCAAAGGGTTGCTATCGTTGTTTGTATAAAATTGGCCACTCAAATTAAGTAACAGGATTTCAAGTAATTGTAGCGGAGCAAGAAATCAATTGAGTTCACTTCGACCTTGTTGTGATATTAGCACGGCCTATGACACAGGCTAATGCAGAATCGTTTGACCCAGAGGCTAATGCAGTGACTACAGAAGCGGCCTTGTAAACGTCGCTCTTTTAACAGTGGTGAGTGAATCAGTTTAAGTTAGGTTGAGAGAACAGCACGGATGGCAAACTGCCGCCCTTTGGATAACAACGGGACATAGTTGGAAGCGCCAAAGAGAAAATAAACGACGAGTTGAATAACCTTAGCTTTAGCGTTTTTCAAAAGAACTTAATTTATGATTTAAGCCCATGAATCACACGCTGTTTGAATAAGTCAAATTTATTTTGCCGCGCGGCGGAAGAAAGTTTTTTATGTGAGCTGTTACCGCTTTGCCTTGCGGCATACTTACTTTTGCCGTGCGGTATGGTATCTCGTGTTGTGTAGCGCTAAACCTTGATATGCTAAAATGTATCTCATGCCCTCTCTATTTGTAATGACTGATAGAAGATAGAAGGCTGATAGAGGGGATGCTATCTCTTTAAATGCTGCTGCCTATATTACGATGCAGTTGGACGTGGCTGTGGAGGGACTAGGGGCAGAGCCCCGGGAAAATTTTTGCAATGGCGTCCTTTTTATATTTCATAAATTCCCCTTAATGAACACGGAAAACTCATTTCTCTTGTCTCAAAAATGGCACTCCTTATTATTGAAAGAGCACTTCTCTTCTCTGAGAGTGCATTTCTCTACTCTGAAAGGGCACTTTTCACAAACTTGAGGGGCTCGTGCCCCCGGTTCCGACATCTCTGTAGGGTATTTATTCCCCTTTCTACAAAACGTTGTTATTTTTAGAACAGCCAGTTAATCATTAGATCCAGGGCCTCCGAGAGGTTTTCGAGGGCCAGGGGCAAAACTGCCAAATGAGGCCCCTTGTGTCTGCGATCGAAGCAATCAGAAGGGGCTGAAAGCAAGGGAACTGAATCTGGAGGGACTCTAGAGCCTTGTAGGCTGCTCCTATTGGGAAGTTCCGTGAATTCATCTAAAGAGGCTATAAATAGAAATTTTGATATTAGTTGATGATGCCCCCTTGACCCTGAGGCCCTGGGGCAAACTGCCCCCTCTGCCCTTCCCTCTCGGCGGCCCTGGATTCTGACACTAAGGTGTATCATTTTAGAACCATTTAGACTCCAAAGTCAATAATGATTTTTTGTCGAATTTTTGCGATCTGCCCTGACTAGACATTTCAAATAGTTTTGAACTGCTCATACCAGACATGTTCATATGAATGGAGCCACTGTGTTAATAATTACAGACCGCAGTCGCACTCCCTCAGCTGATGATCTAATGGATGTGAAATGTTTTTCAAACTTTCAAACTCTTCAAACGAGAAATCAGAAAAAATATTTGCTTGGGAGATATTTGCTTTGGCAGATGCATGATGGCCAGACTATTTCTACTTTGCTTTGCAATTATCACGCCAACGATCTCTCCAAATACTTTCTGTAGATGTCGGCGAATACAATGTAATCATTATCAATTCTAATGGCTTTTTCTACTTGGTTTTGTTGCATTTCCAAAAGGGATCCTTCTTAAATACGCATATGCAGATGTACTGATTAAAATTCTTGAATCCTAAAGTAGTCTCTTTGCTTATCAAAGATATTTATTAGGATATCGTTACTTATTTCATATTGGATTGAATCACTTACCTTTTCTAAATCATCAACTTGCTTGATTGGCATATTGGTCAGCCCCAATGACATGCTGCATCCCTGCAACCCCGTTTCACGCGGCCCTGATAAACACAGGGGGGGGAGGGGGGAATCATGACTGCAAGGGTAATTGAGATTGACGTTTTGGGTTTCCTTTTAGGTTAGTTTGTAGTGTGGGTTTTTGCTCACGCTTATAAAAACTCTTTACTTTGGGATAAAATTCCCGTTTATCATTTAAAGAAATCACATCCTTTAATTGTCGAGATGCTAATATTATCATTCTGTTCAAATGTTTACAACCATGTCTCGTAGACTTCGTGTGGTAATTGATGGGAAACGAGGAAAGTATTCAGAGACTGTTAGTGCTTTGACGCCGAGTACCACGCCAAGTGCACCAGCATTGCCAAAAGTTACACAGAAAACCAAGACAAGTCTGCTTTTGAAATGGAGTGTATGTATTCATCTAAATCGTTTTTGTCAAATTACTGCATTTTGTCCTAGTACATTACGTTACTTCTTAGTAAACTGTATTGCATTCTAATGTTTACACTTTCGTCTATATTACATTGTATTTTATTGTCCTACTTCTGTTCTGTAGTGTTCTGTTGTTTGTATTGTGTTGCACTGTTGTATCACATTATATTGTATCATATTGTGCTGTATTGTATTGTGTTGTATTGTTTTCGTGTTGCATATTTAATATTATTTCTTAAAAAATTTTGTCATATTCACCTATATTTCATTGCAGATAGTATTCTTTACTTTAGCTGCAGATCAGTCAATCAATGCTCCCTTTGCATCCCTTTGCATCCCTTTGCATTTTTGTTACATTGCTATTCAATCCAATTCAACGTATCTTTCATGTTACAGGCCCCGTACGATGGTGGATCTGTCATAACTGCCTATTCACTTCAATGGAATAGTGTAAGTTTTGTTTTTTTTATATCCACAACTTTGTGTTCATGAAAGTTTGGAATCTTATCCCGCTTGGTTTTAAAGTTTAGATCCACATTCTCGATTAGCTAGCTTGTGTCAAGTACTTGTTGTTCTAAAGGGGGGGGGGCGGGAGGCTGGTGAATTGATTGCAAAATCTAGAACATAGAAACTCGTCTTGTCCTTCTAAGACCAATTGCGCTTAACAATGACAGAGAATATGGACTTGTTGGTATTTACACTAAGAAATAATTTCACGAAATTACCGTATATCGTGGAGTCTCAAATCAGCTTGAGAGTCCAATTTTCATCCAGCTTTCATTAGCATTTAAAAATCATTTCAGGGAAAGCCTGATGCAGACTTTGAAGAGGTTTACAACGGAACGCAAAGACAATACAAATTGTCACATAAACTGCCACCAACAACGCCATGCCGATTCAGACTGAAGGCTTCAAATGAAAACGGTTGGAGGTTAGTGGTTCTTGTATTTGCTTTTAACGTGACTGCATTTCTGTACCACTGAAAGAAAGGTGGATGAACATTTTTTACGAGACGCAAGACTTTTTCAAATCATATTCTTCAAATGGATACGAAATGATGTGTTGGTGATAATCAGTTATTCAAATTTCTTCATTTTAGTGGCTTCAGTCCAGTTTTAGAGTGCATGACCAGCACGTCACCGCCAGACGTGCCAGAACCCCCTCATCTTGTGAAGGCAACATCAACAACACTACATCTGCAATGGATCCAACCAAAAGACAACGGTGGTAGGTATTTATCTTCATCATCATCATCATAATCATCATCATCATTATTATTATCATTATCATTATCATAGTCTCTATCATTGTGACAGCATTACTTTATTGATCTTCATTTTCGCCCTCGTCATTGTCTTCGTCATTGTCTTTGTTCCCCTCGTGTTTTTCAGTCAGTTTAAACGTCCCCCCCCTCCATTATCTACACACAATTTGTTCAACAAACTCAGTTTTTTTGATTTACATTTTTATAATTTAATTCTCTTGCATATAACATATGATTTATCTGAGTTCTTTACACTTTAGCTCCAATCACTGAATATCGTCTTGAAATGAACGATGAGTTTTCGGTAAGCTCTTTATCTTTGTTTCAAGCGTTTTCAATGTCCGATGATCTCCAAATATGAGTCGGTCTTTTCACAGACAGTTTTCTGCTGTGTTGCAATTTGTTTTCAAGACCTCTCCCGAGTTGTACAACTGCGGTAAAACATGCCGGTCTCCGATCAATCCATTCTGCGGTTTCTTTCATTGAATAAAGTCGTTCTTTATTCTCTTGGTGTTCGGTCCCATTAGCCCTCGCGGCCTTGAAAATTGCAAATGGATAGTTGTAGAATCGGCTTTGATATGATAAATTCAGCTCAGATTTCCGTGCTTTGTATAAAATTTAATGACGTGAATCGTGCAGAACAGACCTCAGCAAGAAACCATATCAAACTAAAAGCTGCGTCCTTAATCAATGTATTAAATAAGGCCGAGGGTAGACTTACCAAAAAGAAGGAAGGGGTAGCTATCTCGCTGCAAAGTAAAGCAATAGTCACATAATCGGCTCTAAATTGGGGAATCCTCCCTCTGTTCTTTTGCATTTACAGAACCTCTGCGTAGCCTTGAATTGATCTAACTAATAACTGCTGCTTACTTGGTTTAGTGCTTGCTCGGTTATTTTTACTCGCTTATTTGCTTGCTTCGCTTGCTTATTTGCTTGCTTTGCTCTCTTTTTCTTGCTTAAGTGTTTGAATGCTTGACTAATACTTTGCTTGTACTTTTATTGATTGTGCTTACTTATTTTCTTGCTTACTTGTTTCCTCTATCGCTTGCTTGATTTTTCCTTACACGCTTAGTTACTCCTTGTATGCTTACACCAAACCATCATAGTCTCTTTTTTATTGAGACCGAAAGCTTGCCAGCCTCTCAGTCAGCACATTGCCTTTAAATCCATCCATATCCACATATTTAGTGTCATATTCTCTTAGTGTTACCCCTCTTTCATCGACGGATAATCTGAATTTGAAGAGATTAGTGGTAATATAGGCAATATTAAATTTGTTATTGCACGCAATGCTGCGGTTTCGTTAGATCAATTTCGAAATTTTCTTGTATAATCTTCTCGAGTTTAGGTTTTATGAGATTTAAGGGTTCAGGTTATTGAGATCTTTAATGGCTATAGCTTCGGCAACTTTACCTTGTACCCTGATCTTAACCTCGATTTCTAATGTGGGTTGATAAGTCGTAAGTCCTTCATTTTGAGTCAGTTTCTTAAGGCATTGGTTGTGTCTCCGTTATTTCAGTTTAATTACCGCTCGGTGTCCGCTTCTCATGTGTTAACCCATTTGCACCCGGATTCATTTTCATTTAACTGTTAAATTCCATATAAATCTATGCTTTTCAGGGGGTAACATAGTCAAATAACTTAGTTGAAAGCGTAAACTATTATAGAAAACTGCCATCAGAACATTTACAATATTCTGTACTTAACCCCCTGAAACATTATCTTTTCAGTGTTAGTCATTGGGCCATATGGCCCGTCCGGGGGTGAAAGGGTCACGTTCATGTCATCATAATTTATTCAAGCATCAAACTGTTTCTGCTATATTAAATTGATGGTTTTGTCATTGTGGTGCAGTGTTTGAAATGGTATATCTCATTGGGTGGTGGCTTAGCGGCATCAAACCCCAGTTGAAATTAAGGATAAATTTTGAGGGTCACTTTATTTTGAGGGAGAACAGAGGGAGTTGTATCGGGTTTATTCTCTTTTTGCAGGGTTATGGTTTCAAACCTGTCTATTGTGATGATGGATTGGAATGCATGTGTACAGATCTACTGCGAGATACTTCTTTCAAATTCAGGGTGAGTTTGCACATTTCTTGGTAGTTCATTATCATCAATATCAATAACAACGTCATCATTGTCATCATCTTTATCATCATCATCATCATCACCATTATCAACATCATCATCATCACCATCATCATCATCATCATCATCATCATCATCATCATCATCATCATCATCATCATCATCATCATCATCATCATTATCATCATCATAATCATTACCATCGTCATCATCATTTTATAACGATCACTTTCAAGGTCATTCTTCTTCTTCTTTTCAGCTGTCTGCAAAAAACATCAATGGTTTTAGTAAACATAGTCAAATTGTTTCATACAAGACTTTACCAAAGGCTCCTGGAAGAGTGGATAAACCGCGTTTGGTTGGTAAAGCAAAAACTCGCACATTCAATATAACATGGGGTAATTATTTGAAATTTATTTGTATTTTGTTGTTATTTTGTTCTCCTCCTCTTATCGTTTCCAGTAATTTATGATCTAGTAATGAGAACCTTCGCGTTCGATGCATATTCCAAAAAGATGCCATGCTCTTACGTCTATTCTCTTTCGTAGATCCCCCAAAAGATACCGGAGGCCCAGATATTGATCATTACATCGTTGAAATTTGTGATGTTAAGGGTGAGAATCAACTTTGTTTGTAATATTTTCAATTCTCGTTTTGATTTTTTAAAAGATTTCTTCAGTTGCTTGAATTGCTAAGCTGATATGGTATGTAAATATGGTAATGTACAAGGCGTATTATTGAAAACCTTTGGTGCCTTTGTTTTGCATTTAATGAAATTAAGCGTTATTGATAAATTTTGGCTTGTCAACCTGGTTATTTTTTAGATATAGATACATCTCTGCTGTTTTTCTTTTAAACATTGTTAGAATCAGATATTTTTCTATTGAAAGGGTATTTCTGCCTTGTCCCTTCTGAGAGATAACTTTTGATAAATCTGTTTCCCTTTCAAGGTGGTGAACCTGTTGAAATCTGCCAAGATGACAAAAATGAATTCGCCCCGAGTGGCCTTAGGCCCGGTCATTCATACAAAGTTCGTGTTGTTGCTGTAGGAAGTGGTGGTAAAAGCGAAGTAAGTTCCATCACTTAAATTCGGTATTACTAGGGTCAATAAGTGCAAAGAGCAGGTGCCATAAACTATGAAAATAATTAAATCAACTGTCACTTTAATTATTTTTTTCTCTTTTTTCTGTTTTCAATATTCAAATTTTGTTTTAGGCCCTGTAAAATGTAATGTACTCTGCTTTGTATAACAACCAACAAGGCGAGGAACGATTTTTATCTCTACATTTTATCAAAGCAATTGTTATTTATTGACCTTCTTTTTGCAGCCATCTGCATTCCTACAAGTCACAACATTACCTGTCTGCCCTTGCAAACTTGAGCCACCAAGATTGTCAACAAAAATGAAACAGGAACCAACGTCACTTCACATTGAATGGGGTTCGTTAACTTATTTCTTTGTTATTATTTGTATTACTTTTATTTTACTTGTTATTGTATATTATTAAACTGTATAATATTGTTAAAAGCATTTTTTTCGTTCGTCTTCTCCTTGGTAGACTTTCCTTCATTAATATTTTTCTTCTTACACTATTTTCGTCAATTTTCTTCGTTGCTTTGCAAATCCAATTTTTCTGAAGGTCAATTTCAGTGCTGCAAAATTTTTTTCATTTTAGAAAACCTCGAGTTTGACCAACCATTGTCTCCTGTATTAGAATATTCTTAACAATTTTTCAACAGAATTAGGTTTTTTCATCGGTTAATGAAAACTGTAAATCAAGTATTCAATCGTCTCAGCGGAAGTTAGTTCTGTAGCTTGAGATAATTTTCTAGGAACTCTATTTGTCGTTTTCAATCTTTTTTGAATCTGTGGTGAACTTACCAGAATTGCCTTGTCCATGTCAACAAAAGATTATTCAATTAACATTCTAACGCCATTTGAACGTCCTTTTAACTTCATTTTAGATTCACCAAATGATGATGGCGGCTCTCCCATTCTCAGCTATGTATTACGCATGGGATGGCCTCACGGCAACAATGGTATGTTCTTGTTCCATAAACTTAGGCTGCGTTTACACGAGAAAAAGTGGATTGGAATTAAACTGGATCCGATCTACTTTCGCTAAGGATACGCTTGCGTTTACACGAGATATCGCAAATCCGATCCAGTTCTGGTCCGTTATCTGACCTACATTTGGATCTCTTTCAAAGTAAATCCAGTTTAGATCCGATCCACTTTTGCTCGTGTAAACGTAGCCGTAAGTTCTCCTTTTTAAAAGGAGTGATATTATTTTTTATATTCATTTCCCTATTTTTTTAATTAATTCAAAAGAGAAAGTCTGTTCACCCAGAGAGACCTTTGAGAACTTTTGGCGCAAGCAAGCGTGTTAACGGTGGATTCCATGAGAACATTCCCGCGTGTTTTTGAAATCTATTCTTTTTTTGGTTAAAAATATTCGCAAAAATCAATGTATGCATGAATTATCAAGTTCTTTAAATGAGATTTCTGTCACAGTTTGAATCAAAACTGTCTCTTTGTCTAGCTTGTCCATTTACATTAATCATGATTGTCTGCAGCTCCCAAGTTTTTCGCAAAGTATTCTCGACATCAGCTGCAGTCAAACACTGTGAGAAATCATTTTGATGGGGCGACTAATGAAGAAATGTCATCGAACGATATTTTGCAAGCTTTCTTTTTAGCTGAGCGTGTTACCAAGATAGTAGTTAGAATGTGTCTTAAAAGTTGATGACGGGCTATGCTAAATACTCGCTAATTGCTCAGGATATACCAGAATATCACAGAGATCTGTTGATTTCCGAAATTAGGTTGAAATAGAAATAAAGAGAGAAAAGAAAAACAGATTTGGTGGAATTTTCAGTGTCTGCCAAGCTAGGTTTTAAGAAATGCCTCTAGTTGATGCCTGGCAGAACATTTAGTTGTGTCTCAAGAGGTATTTGAAGTGATGCCTTACTAAGTGCAACCGATTATATAGGCCCTATGCGAATTAAGCATCAATGTTTTTATTTTCTAGTACTTATCTCCGTTTATAGAATTTTAGGCCAGGTTTATTCTAGAACAAATGCAGTATATTACCAGATCTTTCGTTTGCTAGAAATACGCAAAGTATTCAGAGTGAAACATTTCTTATGATTAGGTTTCTCATTAGAGTTATATATATATAAACTAAATTGTCTTTTATAAGAAGAACACTTTATTTGGTTTTCTATGCCAACATGGATCTCGAAACTCACCAATATTTGCAAAATAATGCCAAAACACCAGGACCAGATGGTCAGAGATTATTTTTTCTCATGCAATCCATTAAAAATGTTATCCAATGCTAATATAGTGAAGCTCTTTGTTTTCAACTGCTCTGTGTTGCTCTTCACCTGCTCATACGCGGAAACTTTCTTGTGTTTGTTGACGTTTTCAGCCACCCAAAAAGATCTTAAATTTTTAAATAAATTTTCATATTCTTCTATTTCATATTATTCTTCACAATTTATTGAAAGAGTGTGATTTTCTTTTGCGATGTTAAGCTCAGGACTATTATTCTTAAACGGTCGTTACTTTTCTGCTATTACGGAATTATATCCTCAAAGTTTGTTACAGGTTCCAAGATTTCAGCATTTAAATGTGTTTATAATTTCTGATACGTAAGCGCTTAAAGTTACTTAAAATTCCTGAGATTAAGTCTGTTTTAAGTGCTTATAATTACTGAAACTAAGCACCCAGAGTTTCTTATAACCTCTGACACCCCAGTTATCGGACTGTCTAAGATCAGCATTTCCTCTTGTTATTTGATTGTGAGGTAGTTGCTACCGCAATACTGTTTATCCGCTATAGTCTCATTTCCATTTAAACAGAAAATCAAGACGAGGCTGTATATCAAGGCCCAAGAAGACAGTGCACAATCAATGGCCTCAATCCAGGAGAAAAATATTTCTTTCAAATCATGGCAACAAACAAAGCAGGGGTGATTATCTTATTTTTCCAGATTCTTTTACAAGCTATTTAGAAGGAGGGCTTGATCACGAAATAATTCCATTGACCTTAGGCCAGTTCTTGAGTCGCTGCCATGTGGCCTCACCTATTCAGTATCTCTCTCGCCTTTGAAGTTGTGTTTTTTATTCATATTAGAAATTCTTGTTATTGATTTATTGAATGTATCTTTTGACAGTCGAGTCCTTGGTCAGACTATGGCGAACTACACACAGCTCCAGGCCCACCAGATGCACCTGAGTTCACCACATGTCTTTGTAAGGCACCCACCCACATTCGCCTTGAATGGAAGGTAAGTCATTTTGTATTGAGTTTGTCATTAAAGGTTGCTTTGCCCTTTCTTCATCATATCTGGCACTGTTTTGATAAATTTTTATTTATATTTGTTTTGTAAGTATGAATTTAAATTGATGAATTTTGAATATATGAATGAGAATTGAATAAATTTTGAAAAGGGTCATTTGTAAGATAGCTGGAGTTATAGTAGGGTATTTTGTAGTCTAGGTTGGTTTAAGTGCAAATATAAACAAATGAAGTGAAATTGGAAATAATGAATTGACTCCTTATTTTCCTCGTATATTGCTAATTTTCAAATCAGAAGTGACCCAATGTGCTGTTCAATTTCAACTTATCATATTTTTTTTTCAATTCAAATCGAGAAAGTACCTTCTATCTCGTAGTTTCAAAAGCGTGTTATTGGCTCCAGGAATTAAATTATCGATGTTAAAATTTTTATGAACTTAATTGAAATGTGCTGGTTTTACTGTTAGGAAACTAAAGTTAGAATCAGATAATTAAACTTGCATATAATTTGCTCGCTTAAACGCGGTATCAGCATAAAATACATCAATGTTGTCCCTAATTCAATCAATTTCGCTATCTACAACCAAATAACACATCCTTAGTTACGTTCCCGCGTCCTCATGCAATTTTCAATACGTGGAACATCTTTTATATTCATAACGTATTAACTGTGATTGTAATTGCTGCAGCTTTTCCATACATTTAAATACATTTGTCTCCTTCTCCCGACCTGAGTAGATCTACCCATGCTCCACACGCAACATCAGTTTTTATAATACATATTTCTACAATCGCTTTTTTCATATTTTTCAGGAACCTCTGACCCACGGTACGCAAGTCACAGGATACATTGTTGAACAATTAACTGGGGATGCATTTTTAAAGGTATTTTAACTTTCTATAATTTCATCCTACTGAATAGGATAGAATCTCTAACATTCCAGCCCGGGAGGTTTTTTAGCTTTGTAGGATGTCAACCCTTATATTTGCTTCAAGGTTGTCTAACTTGTCTCACGCAAAGAACCATTTTCCACAAGTCAAGTTAAAAATACAATCTTTTGTTTAGGTTGTATTTATATAAATTAGGATGCTAAAAGGCAGTTTTGCAGATTACTCACTTATTTGGAAGCTGGTCTTACAGGAGGGCATATTTTCGTTAAAAGTGAAAGTGCTTTGAATTTTTACCATCAGGATTCTTTTAAATAGCTGGTTCAGCATTTTTCTGATGTATTCTAACTGGTTGTAACCGAGTAATAAAATCTCTTTAAAAATATTTATAATTATATTAAGGAATAATATATTTAAAGTCCTTTTGTACCTGTTTGAAATAATTGAATTTCTGGCTTTGTATAACGTACAAATTGAATGTAAGATGCGTCGATAACTTAAAGATAAGTTACCAAAGCTCATGAGATACATTTAGGATAATGTTTGCAAGTTGTCAGGGCCCAAAAACGGATTCTAACGAGACCCTGTTTTGGAATCTGCAGTTCTCTAGCAAATTAAAATTAAAATTTGCTAAGCTGTTTAATAATTTTTATCATTACATGAGTTCACCTGCATTCCTTACCATATATTCACTCCTGTTTTGCAAACCTCTTTAAAACTTAATGTTTTGGTTGTCTGCTGACAACTTTTCATGAGATGATAAGCTCTGAAGTTATCTCGCCTCTTCATCTCAGGATATCAGATTATGTGCTTGTTCTTTGAGCTGACAAGCAAATTGAAATTACAAAGTACAGAAACATTTAGTTTGATTGTCCACTATCTGATTAATCTCTTCATCATGCGGAGCATAAACTTTAATTCGATTGTATTTTGTCAATGGTTTTCACGGGAGATTCAATTGAAGTTGGAATTTGTCTCTTTTGCGACACTGAGATAACAGAGCAAAGAAGGAAAT